>JAZHYW010017563.1:0-66880 GCA_037355805.1 Ixodes ricinus | reverse complement strand
GCCTGTCTACAAGGAACGAACTTGGTAGCGTGTTTTTTGGGGCACGGCTTTGGGGCAGTTGGGTTGTTAACCTTCCTGCAGAGCGAGGAGAGCCTGAGGCGACAAGAAAAGAACACTTGCGTGTCATGTCGGAGTGCTAACGACTTAATTCTGTGGGAAACGTTGTGCACGTATGGAATGCACGCGAAGCGGGATGCGCGTGGCCTGCCCTTGGTTTGTGTGCTGGTGGCCTGGGCTGTCATGATACTTTTTAATCGGGTCTCGAGTAAGTCTTTTGGGTAGCCCGCTTTGATGAGGCGGGTGAGCTGTAGGGAGCAGCTCGTCAAAATTAGGTGAGGGCATGATTTGGATCGGGATGAGGTCAGGAGATTTTGAACGATTCCACTTTTGACGTTTTTTGAATGGTTACTGTGGAAGGGAAGCACTGGTTTGCATGATCTTTGCTGGAAAGACCAGCAAATACCGGACTCCAAGGGATGAAGGTGAAGAAGCCCCGGCCACCAGCACACAAACTAACGGCAGGCCACGCGCATCCCGCTTCGCGTGCATTCCATACGTGCACAACGTTTCCCACAGAATTAAGTCGTTAGCACTCCGACATGACACGCAGGTGTTCTTTTCTTGTCGCCTCAGGCTCTCCTCGCTCTGCAGGAAGGTTAACAACCCAACTGCCCCAAAGCCGTGCCCCAAAAAACACGCTACCAAGTTCGTTCCTTGTAGACAGGCCAGCGTCTACTCGATCCCACTCAAGTGCGGCTCGCAATACATCCGTCAGACAGGCCGTTGTCTAAACGACCGCCTGAGGGAGCACACCAACGAGGTCAAACAGGCGGCTTCCAACCCATCCCTCCATCCCCTGCATCCAATAGCCCAGCACGTCAGCTCCTGCATGCCCGTCCTGCGAACCAGAGGCCGGATTCTCAAAGCGAACTTACGACGAAAAACGTGCGTACGACATATTTGAGAGAAAATCCGTATTCTCGAAACGAAATTGTCGTAACTTTTGCGCAGGTTACGACAAAATCCTACGACAGCTCCGAAGCTGTCTTACGCACTTTTTACGATCAAATCAACATGGCCGACAGCATCGCACAGTTACTTCGCGACGACCAAAGGACATTTATTTTTCTACATGCTCTTCTCGCGCGTCCCGACTTCAAGCAGCAAGAAAAAAGGAAGAAGTCCTTGAAACCGACCACGACGAACGTCAACGCTGGATCCACAGACACCCGGGAAAAGCAACAAAGGCAACGATCCCACCGACCAAGCGAGCTCGACAGAATAGGCCTAGCAGGTACTCCGACCGCTCCGACGGTCCTTGGCCAAGACCGTCTGCCCACGACCGGCTGGCTTGCTGAATGGAATATGCCCGCGCGACCCTTGTGGACCCTTACCGTATGAATAGTTTGACCGCTGAACTAAATTTCAGAGGACAATCTCTTCCCCATGTGATCTCCTTGTTTTCCGAGGCAGCGGTGACGAACGCTGTCGTCGGAAAGGGACTCTCATCGATTCTATCTTGTTTTGTGTGATATAGAGCTCAAATAAACGCCGTGTGGATTACCTTCGTAACACGGTATGTACACTTTGTTATTAGTATGCCATTTCTATTCTGACACGACACTACGTCACTGTCGAGCTACGCGATGACGGTCCAACCTTTCTTTGCCGAGTGTCACGTCAGTATCGAGTTGCAATCGTATAAGATCGGCCTCGAAGCGCTTACCAAGGCGCGGTCTAATAGAGGTAATCCAGCACTTCCATCAAACGCGCGCGTCCGTTCCCAGTGTGAACAGGTATTTGCGCGACTCTTGCTGACACTCTCGTATAGTTCAAACGTATCTTTTTTAACGTCGGCTCGCTCCTGCATTTCCGAGGCCGCGAAAAACGCCGTGGCGGTTTGTTTCTCTCTACGTCGCTTTGCAAACGACTGGCACGGGGCTTTTACCAACGATGACAGTTGTGTTGACTTCGTAGCGTTCGAGTTCGTAGCAGTCAACGAAGCGTTTAAATCGTGTTAGCGTCGATTTATCACTGCACGGACACGAACCCCAGACAAGTGGTGGTGGAAAGGCCATCCGTGTTTATGAGAAACAGCTTGAACACTAAACATTTGCACATAGACAGGACAGGACATACACCGAGCTGACTATCAACGAGTAGTTAGCCTGTGTTTGTTATTAAAAATCCACGTGCTCCGAACTATGCCGTGCTCTCCGATTGGTTGTTCGTGTTGCCGAAGACGCCGTCGCCATGGCAACAGCACCGGAAGTCGTCGTTTTTCTCTAGGAGGTCGTAACTTTCCTCCTCTCACTTAAGAACGCGTTTGTGAATACCGTTTTCGCCTCATCTTACGATGATCGTAACTTTACGAACTTCGTAGCTAAGTTGTCGTAGGTAAGAGGTTTTTTATGAATCTGGCCTCAGAATTTTCAGCCACCACGACTGTTGGAAGGCATCGGTCAAGATACGGCCGCGAGATTATCGAAGCCTTCGCCATGCGCCATTCGCCGCAAAACATCGGGTCCCCATCGCTTTGTCTCTCCGACGCCGACGTTTCCTTTCTGCGGCCGGAAATGCGACAAACGTAGGCGCCTTTGAAGTAGAGTCGCCCGCCCTTTAATCCCTTCTCAAGGTTACTTCCCTTATTATGCCTCCCCCCCCCCCCTTCCCTCTTTGACTTCGGGGTGCGCTGCCGGCTAAAAAACGTGTTTCTCTTTCTCTTTACCTCCACCTCCACCCTCTCTCCACCCCCACCCTCCCTTCCTTCCCTATCCTCCTCAACCCTTCCAACTCCGCGCGGAGACTGCGGCGTTTGGTGACGGATGTCAAAATAAATGTATGCTGCCAGTTGGAGAAACGTGTCGTCCTGTTTTCGACCTCTATGTTATTCTCCTCAAACGCCTTAAAATGTGACTTCCGCACTTGCGGATCAAGGTAATTTGCATTCCCCTCTTTGGAAAAAAAAGGTCTAGCTTTCCGCGAGGCTTTTTTTTTTATGTGCTTTTACTCTTATTGATTTCCAGATTTAAAGGGGCCATGAAATTAAATAAAAAATTTGTTTGGGCTAGTTGGTACATATCAATTAAAAGATTAGAAGGCGTGACTAAGGTGGTTTATGAGATTCCTTTTAGCTGCGGCCAAGTTTACATTGGTCAGACCGGCCGATGCCTTAATGAAAGAGCGCGGGAACACAAGCTAGCCGGGCGCAGTAATTCGGCTCAGCATCTTGCGGAGCACTACGAACAATGCGGGTGTGAACCTTTGTTAGAGCACAAAAGGTTTATTAAGAGAGGGAAAGAGAAGATGGAAAGGGGATTAATCGTAGCTTTCGGTGTACACAATGTGGCTGACAAATGCGTAAGCAGCCATCCCTTTATCTACTAAACAAAGAAATTCTGTTTCTTGAGGGCTGCGTGTGATGAGCGATACGAACCTTTATCTGCTGCATGTGTTTAGGCGATGGGGATCGACAGTTTGAAAATGTTTCGTGTTTTATAAAATCAGTTGGACGTTGACGCTTGTCCGTGTCGTACGTGGTTCTTTTTTCGTCCTGTTCTGTTCGCGCCTTTTATCCTTTTAATCAACATGAAATGAATTTCGGGCTGGGATAAATGATTTTGCATTGGGAGTTTACTATTCGCATATCGTTTAGTGGGCCAAAATAAAAAGGGTAGGAAGTCAAAAGCCAGCTTTTCGGTACGAACATTTGAAAATATAGGGGACTATTTTGTATCTCACTTCCCTTGAAAGCTCTCCGCCTTTTCACTGTGATACATCCGCTGTACTCAGAGCATGTCAGCGTTACCCAAAGCACGTGAACGGTACCCAAAGCACGTCAGCCGACCGAGCTCACGCATTGGACACGAGAACTGCGTCACTCGGATGTATGCGCTCGTCAACAAATATTTGGATTCGCGTTCGTGGTGAATGAGTACCCTGGCGGAATTTATTATCACTTGCGAATGACAAGTTATATGATGTGCTCAAAAAGCACGGTGAAAGCTTGGAGTCATCGCTCCGGTGCAAAAGCATGTCACGACCACGTGATTTTTCAATCCGCTTTTGAGTTGAGGATTAAAGCTAAGAAAGAATGAAAATAATTTCATGACTCCTTTAAGCGGATTACAATATGAATATAAATGCAAAGTGGGGGGGGGGGGTATTACATGAGTGGGATGCTCTGCTAATCTTTGAGGATGTCACTTTCAGCTGGGTCATTGGGTGGTTATTTTTTTTTTTTGACTCAGCGGCACTGTAGCGTGATAGTGTTCATAACGGCGCGGAAGGTGCTATCGCACCACTTACCCAAATTATGAACCACAAGCAGCAGTAAAGCACGTGAATAATAGGCAGTTTCATGATACTCCTCAAACATATGATTTCGGAACAATGCTTTTCAAAAGAAATGCCATTAAAACTATGATGGACCGAATCTGCCGAACTTTTGAAGGAAAGTTCGGCAAAGATTCGGCGAAAATCCGGCAAATGTCTGCGCACGCGCGAGAACGCGACGGGGCCATGGATTACAAATGGACGCCGTGCAGTCGTGCGGTCACCATCGTGCAGTGTAGTACAACTAGCGGTTACGGCGATGTGTGGTGTAGGCAACACGGTAACTGTGTGTTTGCGAGCGAGTGTGGTTGTCTTCAATATTTTCTGCCTCAAGAATAGAAGATCGAACAGTAATTTACGCAGTCCACTGCGCAAGTGCCAAATAATGCGGTGCATTCTGGATATATACACTGGATAACGTGATTTTCATGTGGCCTTTCCAGTGATGAAACGAGGTTGTTGAAATATTGGCTGACAATTACTTTAAAGCACTCCTCGGAGATATAACAATTCTGTTTTCGGCTCAGAAGTAGTGTGTACCAAAACAAAATATGATTGCTTTTTCAATCAGTGTTGTTTCGCGATTTTCATGTATCTGCATAAAATTGAACAGAACTGAAATGCTCGACGTCTCATATCCGACATTCCTAACTCTACCCATCTTTCTAAACGTCCGTGTATGTCCTAACACCAGAAACCCGCATTTTAAAGGTTAAAAACGAGAGTTTGCGAGCATCAGACGCACATTTTTATGCAAAGCTGACGCCAAGTTACTCAAATCGAAAAACATGCATATTTACAATAATATCAAATACCATAATATTGTTATCTCTTCTGATGAAGGCTCAGCAACCGTTACATCGTTTTCGCACACGAAACGGTGATTACCCGAGAAAGCAAGAACGTAGTATTATTGCCTTCATTTTAACAATGTACACACATATTCAGGCTTGCGATGGTTCCTCAAAACCGAAACTCTCGCTTCTACCCAACCTCGTTGTCACGCCACTTCTGCAAGCAGTCACTAAAATTGCCAGTAAACACACAAAAACGACACCGATACAATTACCATGTAGAATATCACCTTATTTAGTAATAACTGTGTCAATAAGCATTACATGTTGCATTTAAGTTAAGAAAGAAAAAAAAAGACATAAAACCTTTTTTCGCCAGAAAAATCTCAATATCAATGTTAAGTCAGGTAACAATGTATTTTTGCCGAATTTTTGCCGAATCTTTAGAAAAGTTCGGCAAAAGTTCGGCTGAGACGAATCCCAAGATTCGGCGCCGAACTTTCGATTCGGCAAAAGTTCGGCCCTTCACTAATTAAAACGACGGTCGTCGCACAGAGCTTCGCATAAAGGCGCATTCACACTGAGCAAAAAACGCGCGTTGCGGTCGACGTCGACGCCGGCGTCGAAAAAGAGGAAGCATTCAGACAGGGCCACCCGACGGCGGCGTCTTCTCGGGGGACCTCGCGTTTGTCGAGAGAACACGGAATTTTTTTATTCGTCTGCTTCGTACGATTGTTGTTGCCTTACCTTCGCGATATATGCGCTGGAAGACAACCGTCTTCACTGAATGTTAAAGGGGGACTCAAGCGGTTTTTGGGGAAGCTACTTTTTGGTGCGATGGCGTTAAGGAAGTGTCAGTGAATGGGTATCTTCAGTTTTAGAAGGCAGAACCGCCTATTAATCACGCAGGAATAAAATACGTGCGGACTCTTTTCTGTACTTGCGAGGACCAATGAAATTATCGTATGTTTGAAAATTCTGGCGGCCTTTCTTTCCCCGCTGCGTTGGAAACAACCGCAGCGGCAGACCAATCACAGGTCGAGGAGAACTGGTGGCGCGCGTTGCATGCCGGTCGTGCCGGTCGCGGGCCGGCTTCTTCTCTGCAAACATGGCTTTGTTGTGATCGTTGGCGTGGTCGGCGTGGTGGAAGCTCATCGTTCCGCGTAAAAGCGCTATCCTTGACTGTGAATTTTCGTCGTGTGTCGCTATGATAACCCAGCACGTACTAGAAGGGAAGATCCACCTACTCGTGCGGCGATGTCGTGGCGGCACTCTCAAGACACCAGAAACGCCCGTGCCGTCGTGTTTGTTTACTTCGACTACAGTGGTGCTTTCTAAGCATTTGTGTCCTCGAACATCGCCCGGATTTCTTATTTGGCGCATTTCATGCGTGTGCTCAAGTTCAAGGTATTACTGGCGCGTACCGTATAAAGGATGCGAATTTTCACGCGTTTTCATCACCGGAGAAAAGTGATTAGTGTTGCAATCCTGAACGCTCGCAACGTCTATCTGATCACGAAATCATATTTCTACGTTGCTATATCGCTGCTAAGATTACATTGTCTTTTATAATCGTAGAAAAGGCGTGTGGCGATGTTTGTACTATTGTAATGTCGTGTATTAGAGTCGTGATCGTCCAAGACGGCGTACTGCATCTTTTTATTTTCTTTTTTTCATCCACTGTAGCCTGCAAGCCTATCAAGAAAAAATAATAATAAAGCTTTATGCTATAGAAAACTGTCTCTCCATATTCTGTTACGGCATTGAGTAGCAGTGCGTCCCCTTTTAAAGGGGCCGCTGAAACAGCTGACGACCCGCTGCGCTTGTTGTAGTGGTTGCAGGTGTGTGTACGCGCGGCGCTGAGCGGTCGTTCCGGTTGCAACGGACGCAGTCGTAAATACACGCTCGTTGCCCATGTCTGAACCAGCCTTCCCTCCGTTCTCCCGAGGCGAAAGTCAACGTGGCGACTTCGCTTGACATCACGTACCAGAGGTAACGCTGCGATGTCAAACGTTGGTTTGGTTAGGACTTGCCCAAACCGCAAATCGAAGAACGCCCGAAAAGGTCTGCGTTTCGTCGTCCTCGGAACCCGAACATGACTCCGAAGCGCTGCTATCGTCCACATCGCACGTAGGAGTGGCGTCATAGGAAGTCATCCCCAGGTCGGCTGTCCACCGAAGAATTTCAACCTCTAACGGCGTCAGGTCCTCGAGCGTAGAGAACTCCGCCATGATCGAAGCTCGAATGACAAAGAGGTTCGGCCGATGCGGCTACCTCGGGATCACTGCGCGACGGAACGTCGTGCAACGCCATTGGCCCGAGATTTTTTTGATAAGCGTGCGAGGGCCAATGAGAGTGGTTTCGTTTTCGGATGGATCCGAGGTTTGGAGGCCTTCAATTACATTTTTATTAAAGAAATAATCACCGTAGAACTATACTTTTTGGTTTTTATGGATACTTAGGGCGTCTAAATTCAGCTGTCATCATCAAAACACGAACTCAAAAACCACTTGAGTGTCCCTTTAAACGGCGATGATTATATATACGTTTAAACGGCGGCTATATGCAGCACTGACGAAAGGCACGGACTCGAACGGGCAGCTTCAGAAGGTGCTCCTTTGCCGCGTTTTTGCGCAAACAAAGCACGGTGCTACGCCGGCGCGTCCGTAATTTAAGCACTGCACGCAGCTTGTGCGATAGTATTTCCGATGGAGAACTCTCGTATTCCGTAATGGTGGGTGCACACAAAGACTACACGACACGTTGGGAGTGATCGCTCCCGCACAGTCGGAGGTCGGAGCACACACACCGCGAACTTCGGTGGCGGCTTTCGCGCAAACGATGAAGAGTAGTTTCTCGGCGTCGTACACGCACATAAAACACTGCTCACAGTCAGATGTTCCAATCGGCTTGCTTCTTTCCACGCTGAAATGATTCCAGCCTCGTTTGGCGAGTGCATGAAACCCTCGACCCATCTGCCTTTTCGCCTCTATTGTGGGTCGAAAATAAAAACAGCGAAAACATGTCCTAACCGGAAAAGGGCGACACGTCACGTCCGGACGCTCGCTGATTGGCTCAGGCGCGCGCGTCGAGGAAAAAATTGGGTCCAGAGGCGTCGTCTCCCTGCGTCGTCCTCCTCGGCGCGCGACTTTTTTCGATACAAAAATAAGCAAAAAATTCACCCACGACGCGCGTCTTTCAGCTGTGTGAATGCGCCTTAAAGGCCGCTGTACAGTTCGCGCTTTCTACTTTTTCGTGTTTCCTCCTCTCCTGCCCTCCTTTCCCCCCTTCACCGCCCTCCGCCACCGGTTTACCGCCCTCCCCCGAGGGGCGAACACGGAGAATGGATTAGGAGACGCCTCCGTTAATCCGGCTTAACCCGCCGAAAAGGGGGCCTGCTGCTCGACTAAAAATTATTTCGCTGCACAAAAAAAAAAAAAAAACCGCCGCGGTTAGCGATTGAGTGCGCTTTGCCGGATGCGCAACGCTACGTCCGCCTTGAACAAGCTTGTATGCATTGGACTAGCATTTTTCGAAGCACGGCAGGTCTAGTCATATGGTCCTGCAAGACTTCCCTGTCCGTCACAAGCTCACTAACTTTTTTTTTCTCCTGGGGATATGCCCCAGATTGATGACTAGAATTATTGACGTTTGTTGCAAATGTTGTGAAACAAAGAAGTTCTCCTCAGCCACGCAAGGTACGTCTCGTATTTTGAAGTTATTGCCCAAATGCTTCATTTGATGCTATTAGTGAATTATACATTGTTTTGGGTATTTCGTAGTCGGTTCCCAAATATTTTATTGAACGCCGTTTTATTGACGCCGTTTCATGAAAAAAAAATTCACGTTTTATTCAACAAATATTAGTCAGTCCGCGATAAAAGTAAAATGAGACATCCCTTTTTTTAATTTGGGTATTCAAGTAATTAAAATAAAATTAGAAAAGTTTGGTTGTGACTTCATCTAACTTACAGTGAACAGTGTACCGCCTCACGCAATTACGAAAAGGGAGCTGTACAACACAGATTTCTAATGTTTTCGATGAAAAGGCGTTCAATGAAACGACTTCGATGAAAAGGCATTCGATAAAGCGGCGTTTCGAGAAATTTTGAGAAACGGCTTCGATGAAACGGCGTTCGATGAAATGTCTGGTCCAACTCATGGTTATTGGTAGTAGCCGTTGCAATATTTCATTGTGTACTTATACGTATATGTGCCGTTCTTTCTGACAGCAGCCTCTTACCAGCGGTAGCAGAGATGGAAGAAGCATCAGCCTATTCTTCGTTCGTGTCAAAAAAACGTTTGAGCGATGGAACAGAGAAGGAGTATACCTGCACCAGAAAAAGCTTCCGCAGAACTATAAACCTGACATTTTCCTGCGAGGAAGAAATGAGCAACTTTGATGACTTGCTGAAAAAGGCGAAGCATGCACACAAGGATGAACCGTTAGCTAGTGTCATCACAAAAGCTGTACAGATGATGGTTGACGATGAGAACCGGCGAGTGAACAAGGCTGCTTCACTGATGGCAGAGAGGGCCAGCGAGGAACCATCACTTTTACTCTGCGACTCGTCAGCACTATCCAAGATGGTCAACGCTGTCCAGGATCATGCTCGGAGGTGTACAGAAGATGTGGTAATCATCAAGGTGACACCAAGGGGATTCGCAGCTCGCGTAGAATTGAGATGCCATGAACATACTTTAGTTTTAGATACGAGCTCCAGTGTTGGAGATCTGCGAGTTGTGGACTGTTCTGTGGCAGTTGCCTTCGTGTGCAGCGGGATGCTGGGAACTCAATTTGAAAAGTTTTGCTTGTTCAGTGGAGTCCCCTATTCACGTCGAACACTCGACAAGCTCACTATACAGATTGGTGCTGCGGTGGAGATCTCAGTAATGGAGTCATTGACAGCCGCTCAGCAAGAGGAAGCGAGGTCAACAGATCAGCCAGATTCCTCGACGACATCGCTGAGCATCGAAACGGACGCCAGGCACGCCTGCAGAAAAAATTCGTTTCATACTGACGTTATTGCCCTAGGGCAAAAGACCCACAAGGTGGTGGGAATTGTACATATTACCAAAAAAGAGGAGCCATCATCACAAAAACACGAAGCTGTTGGAACGCGAAAGCTCTACAAGTACTTTGATGAAAGGAACATTTCCGTTAGTGACCACTCGCATGACAGAAACACGACGGTCAACAAGATTATCAGAGAGCGTAATGGAACAACGAACTCCAACGATAGATGGCACGCCGCCAAAGGAACGCTGAAAGGAATGAAGACGATAGCGTTTGGCCCCAAAAAAAGCGAAGGTAAGACGTGGCATCCTGAGCTTTCGGACAAGTGCAAGTTGGTGAGGAACCATGTATATTATGCTATGGCAACGTGCGATGGTAGCGCCACCAAACTGAGGACGACGCTGCTGAACTGCGTAGACCACTTTTGTGGACGCCATTCCAACTGCGTGGAGGACTCTCCCTGTAAGACGGCGGGGCATGTTCCGAGTACGCTGTTGATCCAAGATCCAGTCGCAGAGAATCTCCTCTCTTCGTTTTTGAGATCGACAACAGTTTTCAAGAATGCTGGGGACTACATCCAAGCAAAAGACACCTACCACGTGGAGTCCTTCAATAACACCATGCTGATCTACATAGACAAGCGAGTTCATTACATGGACCGCTCCTACAGCCTCCGACAGGGTCTCGCAGTCCTGGATTGGAATGAGCATGTCGGTCGGCAGTATACGTCAACGTACTTCGTTGAGGACGCCTGTCATCCTGATCGACAGGGGGGAAGAAGAAGTACACGAAAAAGAAGTTTAGGTATGACCATTATCTCGCGACTAACTCTTGCAGAACTATCGTTGGTGAACATTGCTGAGATGTTACGGGGGAAGGTTCTCTTTGATATATGAAAAAAAAAAACGAAAATATTAGCACGTATATAAGAGAGGTAGCATATACTCGGTGATACCCTAAGCAAATGAACTGCCCCTCAAATGGAACTATTGATTTATTAACTTTAATAGGTCCTGTGGTAATTGTAACTGGTTGGCTTGCCTTGTGCATATGTTTTATGAATGAGCACCTGTATGCCCCAAAAAATACTTCATGCGTCCACTTCCCGGCAGAGCACTAGGGAGAGCCAATCACTGCGGTCTTCGGGGTTATCTCGGCCAACAAAATTGTTTCAACATAAGGCCTCAATCAAGCTACTGAATAATTATTTCAATATGAGGGAGACCTAGATTTATTTCTTATCAGGTCCGTTTCTGTTTACAATCAGTGTTTCAAGTAATAAGCTTGAATATTATTTGATATAAAACCTAAACGTCCAAGACCAGTGAATCGTGTCGATAGTACAAGCTCGTAATAAATTATTTTTATTTTAGTTTCACCGAGAAGATCCGCCGCCTGGTCCTTGAAGCTGCAGCCTTGAAGGAGTCCAGCCAAGCAACGGACGAGTCCATCCCTGAAAATGGCTCCTGAAGTCAAGGTATACCTTGCTCTAAATGCTTTGTGTCAGAAATCGTGACCGAAAACTTGATGCAGCGTAGCAGCTAGAAGTAACGCCCCTAAAAATAAATTTCAGATACGGTCACGAGTTTATCTTCAATTCCATTAGGGAGTTCATTTTCCGCTCCGGTCAACGTCTCGCCAACTGCGCATGCGCGCCACGCTACACCTGGAAGTGGATAGGGCCCCTCAAATGCGCTGACGTACTGTTGTTTACCCCTCATCTCACCCAGTGCCGCCGTGTGCTTTTCCGCTTCGTCACTGCGTGCTCTTTGCGCGTCCTTTACGTTGCCCGTTGATTGGCGTTCCCCTTTCTTGAACTTACTTTTTCCTCAATTCCTCGCAAAAAAGTTCTTGTGCGCGAAAAGCTATTTTGGTGCACTTGCACGCCGTGTATCTAATAACGTTATCTTTTTTTTTTCAGCCCCTGAAACCCTGCCCATCACCTGATTGGCCAAAAGGTCAAGGACATAACGACGGCAGAGTATTCAAACAGAGTAAAATAAAATGTACATAATATTTATAAGAACACCGTTGTCTTCATTGCTTGGCTTTCAAGTTTTTAGCGCTGCAAATAATCGTAATCAAAATCTTTTTATGCAATAAAGAAAAAAAATATTTTTATGATTGAAGACCCCTCGTCGTGCATCGAACCCAAGATTATGCTTACGTGAAACATGATTCGGCGCGGGAACGGCTCGAGTCACCGTAAACTTTTTTTTTTTTCAACGCGGATTCGGCGTTTTAGTCGAGCTGAGGTACCACTGGCAGAACACGAATCGCATACTTGGAAGGTGTATACCGTTATATACTCCATCTGAAAACTCATACACCTGGTTGAGTGAATTGAATACTATCGCATTCGTTCAAGCTCAATTTGTTGAATCGAACTTCAACAAATCACACGCACCCATTCTCTCTATTCCTGTTTACCCAGTCATAGTCGTTCCCTCACGATTCAATACGAGTACAAGTAACGGCAGTTTATGCAATGTTGACGTTGCACAGCCGTCATCGTACGGTTTTTAAAAGCGCTATAGAACGAGCACAAGCGTCGCTACAATTTCGGTACACTGATTGATTTCTGTTTCCCCGCCGTGACGTCACACGAGAAAAGCGATTTTGTTCTGTCTGTGAAATTAGGAACCCAGAAATCAAAATATAATCACGGTAATAAAACGAAGCGAAATGACTCTCCGCAGCCAATACCCAACCGTTCGCGAGGCGACTATGCAGAAGCATATATTACCTCCGTGATTTCACACTCTGCACACCACCAGAAGGAGTCATACAAACTCCTTGGCGCTATTATCAACACGATTGCGTTTGCAAGCTGGTTGTTTGACTCAGCTAGGATTCGTCCCTTCTGGCTTTCATAGCTCTGTATGAAACCAGAAAGGTAGATACTTTTCTACATTGGGCGCGATTGCCCGGAGCCTCCAGTTATTTACGGCCAAAATCACACTAGAGGCGCTTCAGCAATGTCCACTTTGGTCGACACACGTGCCCTCTAAAAATTATTGTCGTCTACTTTCCCAAAGGATACTTGAAGAGCCAGTCATAGAAACCGACGGACAACGAGGCCAAAATTGTGCTTAGACCTTAAAAAAATTATAACACAATTTTAGCCTCGTCATTCCCAAACTCGTTGCCGGACAAAATTGCCTACGCGAATTGCAAGCCATGGTTGGTAATAGTAACATAAGATACCTACGAAAAAATTCCCTGCCATAGGAAAAAAGAAATGATTTGGCCAGAGCCAAAGTAACGCGAAATAGGTGCTAAGAGTTTTGCGAAAGGGAGCGTAAACCGAAAAAAAGACAAAAAAGACAGAAGAAAAAAAAACTGTGGTCACGTCACAAAAAAAAAAAAAACAACAACCCTGTTCACGTCGTTTTTCTGCTCACGTGACCAAGAAAAACGAAACAAAAAACACGAGTAAAAACCATTTTTGCCAGATTTCAAAGCTAGGCCCTCTTGACCGCGAACCTAGCGCGCTATCCGTTGCGCCAACATAACTCGGCCAAGGGTAATGCTCACGCATTCTCTCATCACAGGAGAAAGCTTAGGCGCCCTCGCAGTTTTTCATACATATGTTATTTTTATTTGTGGCCAGAATTCACGTTCCAGAATGCTTTCAGACTCTTGGAGCAAAACGAGTTTTCCTCATCCGAATCATTTTAGCCTTCTGGAGCAAAACGAGTTTTCCTCATCCGAATCATACGTGCAGGCATCCCCTCTTCCCGTGTGTAACAACACTCAACAACAACAACAACTCATCCGAAACACCTTCTAAAGCCAGTTCACCGCACTGGGTCGTCCTAGGTGCCTACATGTTTCCGCCGCTCCGCTGTTTAGGGTGGCGACAACGTTTGTGATACCTGTTGCCGACAAACCAGTGTTGCCTACCTCGTTACCATGGTAACCTCGGCTGTTTTCGTCGACCATTTTGTCACACTCGCCGGTCGTGCGCTCGGACTACGCCGCTAATCCTCGTTAGGGCTAGGAGCGCTCACCGCTCTCGTTCCGACGGCGAGGTTTCGGCGTTCAATGCCGGTCTGTGGCGTTCCATTTTGTCGCGGGAATTCGCGTTTCGATAAAGCAACGCACACTTCCTGCTCGCAACTTCAAAATATGAAACACCCGAGTAAAGAGAGCGACAGCCACAACGACCGCCATCCCGCTGAGCCTCCGACTCCTCTTATGAACGGAAACGGAAGTGGCCTCACAGTGTTGCCGGTGTGTCGTGACTACAGGAACTCAGCGTTGTGTACGTTTAGCGAAATAAGAAGTGGGAAAAAATGGCGGTGGGAGAGGATCTGGGAAAGGGTAACAGAAGTTGGCGCCACCCTAAAGCGGAGCGGAAACATGTAGGCACCCTAGGTCGTCCAGCTTAGGGTGCCTACATGTTTCCGCCGCTCCGCTGTTTAGGGTGGCGACAACGTTTGTGATACCTGTTGCCGACAAACCAGTGTTGCCTACCTCGTTACCATGGTAACCTCGGCTGTTTTCGTCCACCATTTTGTCACACTCGCCGGTCGTGCCGCTAATCCTCGTTAGGGCTAACCCGGCTAGGAGCGCCCACCGCTCTCATTCCGACGGCGAGGTTTCGGCGTGCGATGTCGGTCTGTTGCGTTCCATTTTGTCGCGGGAACTCGCGTTTCGACAAAAGCAACGCACACTTCCTGCTCGCAACTTCAAAATATGAAATACCTGAATAAAGAGAGCTACAGCCACCACGACCGCCATCCCGCTGAGCCTCCGACTCCTCGTATGAACGGAAACGGATGTGGCCTCAGTGTTGCCGGGCTTTCTAGACTACAGAAACTCAACGTTGTTTACGTTTAGCGAAATAAGAAGTGGGAAAAAATGGCGGTGGGAGAGGGTCTGGGAAAGGGTAACAAGAAGTTGGCGCCACCCTAAAGCGGAGCGGAAACATGTAGGCACCCTAGTCCAGCTCATCAAGCAGCACGAGACGACAACCGGGAAAGCTATTTTCAAATTCTCTGACGTGCCCGTCTTAGCATCCGAGGTCGCCGTTTGACAAGCTTATCTTTCTTCCACCTGGTTGCCGCAACCCCCAAGCAGCTTTGTTCCGTCCCCCACTCCCTCTCGAGAGGATAGCTCGTCCCGAGGCAAATCCCATTTTCTCGACGCTCTTTCCATGGCCCTTTCCCTCCCCGTCACCCAGCTTCGGGAGAGAAGGTTCTTCCCTGCAGAACGTCCCCGAACTCCAGAACAAGGCGGCGGTGGCGCCCTCTACTAGCATCCACAGAACGAGTAACCTCTCCGGCCAGCACTCTGGTTACCATGAACTTTTAGAAAGCTGTTCTTTCGGTAAAAACAAACGAAAAAAAAACTCTTTTTGTAAGAATTCTTATTGGAGATCGGTACAAATAGCAGGCACGTGATGGTTTCTAAAAGTTTTAGTTTACAAGGTTTCGCGGCACAATTAATATTGTTTTTATACAACCACCTCTCACCGACGATTTCGGGTAGCGCGTCCCGACCTGGCTGCATGCTGACTTCTACGGTACCTCAAGGCACGCCCGCTGAGGTGGTGGGGGTTAGCATATCTACCGTATATGCTTGGGCGCCCAGATCGCCGATGAAAGCCAAAGTAGAGGAGTAGCTCTTTGCGATGTAGAATGCGATACTCCTGAACCAGTTCCAGCGACTGTGCAGTTTCTGTAGTGGCCGAGGCGGGAGAGTTGGTGGCGTTGCGATCGCCCGTAGTTAGTTCCCGCCGCACGGATCTGTGCAACTCTCTCGGCAAATATTCTATGGCAGTATGATGAGTTTTAATTACGTTGTCTGTAATACTGTTTTTGCGAACAGGTTCCCGGAATAATTGCCGAAAGGCTCCCAAACTCTTTTCTAATTGTTGCGAGACAAGCGAAGAACACCTGCAAAACTATGCAACGCAGCAGTGGCATTGAGACTCTAGGAATAAAAGAAAGACATTGTTGCCCCAATCATGGGGAAGCACTGTTGCGAGGAGCGCTGCCTCGTCATGCAGTGCAAATGTTGAAAAGATGCATGCGGCAAAGGTTGGCAAAAATGATGTACAGTGCAGCCCCGTTGTGGCGCGCAACGTCTGCCGAATAGGTTTGAGCAACAGTCAACCAACAATAGTGCCAAGTGTTTCCGCAACAATTCCTCGAAACATCTATCCCAACGTTGTGTCGTACGGTTGGAACACTTTTAGAAAGCAATGTTTGACGACTGCATTCTGGCAGTATAAACGCAATCTATTTTTGAATCTGACACGGGAACAGTTTGCTGACTGTAAAAACGAACGTTGCGATGACTGTTTGTAAGCTTTGTTTTCCCAAAGCAAAAAAAGTTACGTTGCCACAACATTTCGGAATCAAAGGGCCCGACGCTACCGCAACATCAGTCGAATAGTAGCAAAACAGCAGTTCTGCACTCTCGCAAATGCAAACGTGACGTTGTTGGCGGAGCTTGTGTTGCGTGATAATGTTTCGCCTACAGCTGCGCTGATCTTTTCCGCAATGTTCAGCAACATCAGGACAGCACACATTTTGCTGGGTAAAAGCAATGCTTCGGTAACTGTTGCGAGCATGAGACAGTCAACGGTTGACCGACACAGTTGCCGCAGCGCTTTAGCAGCGGACACTTCTGCAGTGTTATGACTGTTGCTACAACATTGTTGCGCGACTGCAGTAAAACTGTTTTCATGTTGCGAAACTTTGTTGCGCCGACAGTCTCCACAACATAAATTGTTACCTGGGCTGAATCAATTAATATTAGAAAAGCGTGGAACACGTGGGCAGCGCAGTAGAGCGCTAAAGTTACCACTCGAGCAGCAGGACTAAGGCTACCGGTGAGATAAGGCGCCCTCGCGATTTGTCCATATCTTATCATTCATGTTTTCTACCCCAGCTTTGTGCCTGTTTAAAAAGTGGCAACTTTGGCGCCCTGCTTTTGGCGCTTCCCATGCGATTGCGATTATTACTTTTATAAAGTACTGGTTCAGGGGTCTTCGATGACGCCCAGCAGGTTTCCGCTTAAAACCATGTCTATTACCACTGATGGAAAAGTTAATGAACAAATTTTAGCGGATTATTCGACTTATCGTGACGATTAGTCCCATATAGTGTGGAACCGCTGGCCGCATGAGTCACCTGCACAAATAATATCAGTGTAACTTTCGCGTTTTTAGACATATCTGTTATGCTTAAAAATAAGCACACTGTATAACTAGACATTGCATTACTTACAAAATAATGTCTATAAGAGTAAGTCTATTATCAGGTTCATGAAATGATGTCGAATTAAACTCTAAACACGTGTTCAAGTGCCGAAGACAAAACGGTGGTATTCACATTTGAAAAAGAGGTATGCTTCCTGAAAAACGGTGCGCTTTTGATTCCGTGTTCAAATATAGTGCAACGAAAAAAGTGCTTGATTACACTCGTCTTCATTGGGCCGTGTGAGTGGGGTCTGATTCATGGCCGACACAATTAGGTTCTTACTGTTGATAAGCAATAAGAGGTTAGGTGAGGACCGCAGATGTTCCATCATGTGTGCGCTTGAGAGTGTAATTAAAGACTTAGGACACAAGTGTAATTACTCACTATATAATGTTTCTTATTTTCACTCTAACAAACGCAGTGAACACAATAATAAAATAATGAGAGCTTAGGAATACAAGAAGCCATGGTTTAGATTTTGATGAATACTCAACAACAATTTACAGAATTTAATTTGTACACTTCCTTGATATCCGCGTTGTAAGGGGCTAGTTGGGCTAACTCCACGTCAGCACACTGCCTCCGAGGAAACTTTCTAGGGAGCGTGAAACTTACTACTTACTTATTTTCACCAAAAGTTTACAGTACATGTAGCGAAACGTCGCTTTATATTTTGTTACTTTCCAATAGGTCATAGTTCGAGGCGCACCTGAGAAACCTGACGAAGTTTGATTTGGAACTTATCACAAACTGCTTCCGAGGATTTTGCTCGGCCGCGGCAGCTATATCAAAACAAATATCTTGAGCCCTATTATATCTACATGTTGAGCTATTTGGTTGTGGTGCATAAAACAATTTTACGCGCTAAAAAAAAACAGGAAAAAAGTGAGGACAAATAGGACAAAGCAAGTTCCAGTACATATAATCTAAAAAAAAAAAAAACCTTCGACTAAGTACGGCTTATCTCACCGCAAGTACAAGTATTATCTAAAAGAAACGTGGGCTAAACACAGCCTGACTGCGGCGAAAGAACATATATGCATCGAAAGGAGTCCTTTCTGGGGAACAATACCTAAGCATGCATAAAGTCTACTAGAACTAGGGATAAATTTGTGACCCAGCCATAATCATAAGTGGTTACAAATACGCATTGCTTAAGTGGCGTTGATATCGTCGACTTGCTCTTTATGTCGTTGATTTCGCTTTTTCCATTACGAAAAGTGTCCCGAAGAACATATGAAAACACTGCCTCGCACATTCATTATTTGGTGCCGGCATTGTAATCAATTAACAAAATAGCGCTAGTGAGCCTCTTGTGCGCAACAGTACACCAACTTTCGTATGACATGAATGCATATCGGTTGCTATATGGATATTAATATTTGTTTGAGCACAGAAGAGCCGCGACGTCACAGAAAAGCAAGTACCCACATACTGCGAAGTCATGTGGCGCCACGTTTAATGATAGTGAAATATTATTATACAGATGAATTTTTGTTTTAAAAAACGTATCTGGTGAAAGAGTGGGAGGAGGCATCACTGTGGTTTTTGCTCGGGTACTCACGTCTAGCCCAACTTACAGCGTAACTGACGGTGTTCAAAAGTTCCCTTTCAAGTTTCTTATATGCTACAACGTAATACAAACTAAAAAAAAAACTGAATGAATCTTGAGCATGGACTAATTGAATTTCTGAACATTATGATGTTCGACAATTGACAAACATGTAGAACTTGGAGCCAACCTGTACCAATGCATCTCGGCACGTACAGTAAATACCTTCATTTTAAAGAATTGTTTAAAGTACCATGGTGCCAAAATTTAGATTATTGTAAAATTACGCGGGCTCAAATTAATTTGCCTTGTTAATATGAATCAGATACAGCAAATAATGCCTAGATATTAGCTAGGTTTGTTTAAGACGGATGCAAAATATCTGATTTCAGCTTGCCAACGAGTTTAACGTTTTATTGGGGTCCCTCAAAGTTTTATAAATATTTTCTGCCACATATGTTTTATACAAGAGTCGCAAGTAAAATTACGTGTGCAAACATATCAATTGACAAGAAGTGGCAATAAATGTTTTTCTTCATATACTTTTTGCTGTATATTCATTTGCCTAAACAATATAAACGCGTCTCGTATTTGTTCTTGCAGTCACAATCTCAGTCATATACACCTTTGCGTCAAGCTTGTTCCTCATACTTTTTTCGTGCCTTTACGAAACTCCTTTCCATACTATAGAAATATAGGGTGGCTCAAGTCACCAGGCTCGATCTAAAATGGACCGTAAAAATCGACGCCTGCACGTAGCAATCTAAACTTTTCGTCAAAGGTGTATTTCACAGGTCGATTGTTTCTTGTAAAATTACAAAGCGTAGTTCTCTTTCTGTAAAAAATAAGGCCAAGAAACTTGCCTGGGTCAACGGCGGGCGGCGACGCAGACGACCAAGTGGAGGTGCGGCGTGTGTTTGCCGCTCCTATTGATAGATGGCGCTACCTCCTTGTTTCGGTCAGAGATCTGGTTTCGGTATGCTTTTGAAGGGAGCGAGTGTTGCGTCAGTCTATGGTTTCGCCGCCGTAACGCTCTCTACTCGCCGAGCGAGCCAATCAGAACGCAGCGCATGAGCGAGAGGCAAGAGCGCATGCGCGTGAACTGCCGGCTGCATCTCAGCTGAGTGGGAGCGGCTGCCATCTTCGATCATTCTCTCCGGCAGAATGCATCTGAATCGCCATCGCAGTCCCTATTATTTCGCTTTTATATCGCTGGCTCTGGCAAGAAAAGGATATGCTATTATTCCTCGGTGATTTAAGCTAACTACAATGAAGTTTTCTCGACGTAGTGGCCATACCTGTTATTCAGGCGACAAGAAGTCGGCCCGTAGCAGACGACGCGTAGCTCAGCAGTGCTCTTCTGCCGACAGCGTTGCGTAACAACAGGGGCAGGTCGTCTCCGTCTCGGCTCGCTTCTTTCTGTCTCGCGTCCTTCGGCGCGCTCCTCGCCTTTCGTTTACTTTTGCTCTCCGGCAGCCTCTCGTCGCTAGTAGACCCTACTGGCCAAACTCTCCAGTATACGGCTCTGGTTTCGGTCAGAGATCTGGTTTCGGTTTGCTTTTAAAGAAATATCGAAAGTGCCCGCGTCGACCGTGGTTTATTGACACGAACATAATCTTTCTTGTAATCTACCTTTGGCTTGAAAATAAATGCAGACAATGATAGCAAAACTTCAAGTAACAAAAATAAAAGAAAACGCGGTTGCATAACGACAACGCTGACGGCGCTCTTGCAGCCGGCGGATTTCGTCTGCGTGTCGTATGCTTTCTTTCGCTGGTCGGTTGTATCCTCGGACGCTGCTTCCGAGACCTTTTTTGTCGCGGTTGGTGGGAAAACAGCCACAATGCGTCACTTTGGACGCTATTTAGACCGCACTTTTGAGACACGGGAGGCTGCCAAAGCAAGCTCCAGATAAACAGCAATTAATGGCTCTGAAAAGAGCCTGTCAGCAGAAGCCCGCGGTTTTCGCGGTTGTCAAAGCCGCTGGTCATATGTACAAAATGGATAGATATGTGCTCTTGAGTTCTCGTTGTCTTCAGTCCACATGTCCACCTCGAACTTGGAGGCACTTGTGCAGTCTTCGCTCATAATCCCTGAAGGCTGCCTCCCGCATGTTGTCCGTGATCGCATCGAAGGCGGATAGAATGCGCTCTTTTAGTTCCGTCATCGTGCGCACGCGAACTGCGTAGACCTGGGCTTTCACGAAACCCCAAACAAAAAAATCACAAATTGTCAGGTCAGGGGACCGTGGGGGCCAGGGCATTGTCGGTGACCCTCGACCCATCCAGTTGCCGGGAAAGGTTCTGTCAAGCCAGTCTCTCACTGTGGTGGCGTAATGCGGGGGTGCTCCGTCTTGCTGGAAGATGCACACCTCCCTTTGCATGTGCGAAGCTTCCAGCTCCGGCAAGACGTCCTGTTCGAGCATGCGAAGGTAGGATTCGCCGGTGACCGTGCCCTCAAAAAAGAATGGACCGACAACGCCTTCCCTCCAAAGTCCACACCATACTACGACCTTTGGTGACTGGACAGCCTCTTCAATGATCCAGTGGGGGTTTGTCTCGGACCAGCAGCGGGTGTTCTGCTTGTTCACGTGCCCATCCAGATGAAAAATAGCTTCGTCCGTGAAAAGCAGAAACGGAAGGTGGTTCCTGTTTGTGGAGATGCGTCCAAGTTCGTCCACGCAGAACTGCTTTCGCCGTTCATAGTCATCTGGCTGCAGCTCGAACAGGACCTGTGGCTTGAACGGATACATTTGTTGGCGGATCACCCTCCAGACGAAACTTTTACTGATGCCAAGTTGTCTTGCGACTTGTCGCACGGACAGGCGTGGGTTCAATGCAAATGCCGCAAGCACGGCGTGACGCTTGTTCTGCTGTGGCGACCTCTCTTCGAGTACTCGCAGCCTGGTCTGCACAGTGTTCTCTGTGTTGAATCGGTGTACCCAGCGCATGACAGTCCGACGGGTGGGTGGACGCCTACGAAAAGTGGCTCGAAACTTCGATCTCACTTGCCTCATACTCCTGGTTTCTGTAAACCAAAGGACTACCTGTGCCCTCTCTTGGACGGTCAGGTGACGCATTGTGGCTGTTTTCTCACCAACCGCGACAAAAAAAGGTCTCGGAAGCAGCGTCCGAGGATGCAACCGACCAGCGAAAGAAAGCAGACGACACGCAGACGAAATCCGCCGGCTGCAAGAGCGCCGTCAGCGTTGTCGTTATGCAACCGCGTTTTCTTTTATTTTTGTTACTTGAAGTTTTGCTATCATTGTCTGCATTTATTTTCAAGCCAAAGGTAGATTACAAGAAAGATTATGTTCGTGTCAATAAACCACGGTCGACGCGGGCACTTTCGATATTTCTTTAAAAGCAAACCGAAACCAGATCTCTGACCGAAACAAGGAGGTAGCGCCATCTATCAATAGGAGCGGCAAACACACCCCGCACCTCCACTTGGTCGTCTGCGTCGCCGCCCGCCGTTGACCCAGGCAAGTTTCTTGGCCTTATTTTTTACAGAAAGAGAACTACGCTTTGTAATTTTACAAGAAAAAACCGACCTGTGAAATACACCTTTGACGAAAAGTTTAGATTGCTACGTGCAGGCGTCGATTTTTACGGTCCATTTTAGATCGAGCCTGGTGACTTTAGCCACCTTATATATATAAGTATCGACGATTGTCCTTGATGAAAACAATGAATTGCCGAGTTCCCCTTCTTACTGTTAGCTTCATCGGATCAGTAGACAGAGTATAAAACATTTAGTCGTTGCTAAATATACCGATCTTGTCTTTTCATGGCCGGATGTTCTACTCTCGTTATCCATGCCCATTGAGGATAATCGAAGTAAAGCTGCAAATTGAATTCCTAGCATCCAGCACACAACACCATCGCTAAGAAGCTGCTGAAATATGACTAATTGCTTGGCAATCGTGTTGCACCAATCAAACGATCTAGCATCTCGTCGCATCACATCACATGAGGTTGATTTCCCCACAAAATATGGCGTGAAAACTGAGTTCGTGTATAGGACACGTGACATGACGTCATCTGACTTCATTCTCTTCGCTATATTGCGGGAAAACTGAATTGGATTGAGGTACGTGGCGTCAATTTGCCCGCTAAATATATGGGGGAAATGAATTTGTGCATATAGTCGGTGACAGGTCAAGAACGAAGTGAGAGACCCTCCCACCACTTTCCACTTTAGTAGAGCGAACACGGGAGAGGAGGCGATCTCCTCTCCTCCGTTCGCTCCGCTGAGGTGGAAAGGGGTGGAGGGCTTCGCCTCGCTTCTTGATCACCCTATAGGTCAGGCGACAGCAAATAATGTGATGTCGTTTTCCCTTCAAAATATAGCGAAGAAACTGATCTGCAGTTGAGGGCACGTGACGTCAATTCTAACGCTAAATTTGGCGACTAAACTGTATTTTTGTGTAGGTCGCGTGACGTCAAGTTTCCCGCTAAACCTAGCGGGGAAATTGAACTTGGAGTATAGGTCACGTGAACATGCAACGTTGGGTCAATTTTTCCGCTAACTTTTACTGGGAAGCTGTATTTTTTATACGTCACGTGACATAAAGTTTGACATCATTTTCCCCGATAAATTTAGTGGGAAAACTCAATTGGCGTTGAGCTCACGTGACGTCAAGTTTCCCACGAAATCACGCGGGAAAACTGAATCTTTGTATAGGTCACGTGACACGAGGTCGTGTCACGTCATTTTCAGTACTAAATTTAGCGGAGAAACTGAATTTGGTGCTGCGGTCACGTTAACTTCATTTTCCCGCTGAATCTAGCTGGAAAACTGAAGTTATGTGACATCGCCGGCCACGGCTTCACAAAATCGGGAGCAACTAACCAAAAATATTGTCAAGTTAAAAAAAAACAAAAAAAAAACATTAGTATATGCAGGCTATATACTCATGCCAGAAAAGCAGTCACGCAGAAACTAAACAGTTCCAGCGAACTAGTGTTCGTTTTCAGAGGAGCGCTATCCCGACTGTTTTCCTTCGTACTAGTGATGACGTCAGGACTCGTCCATGTGAAGCAAACAGGGGGAGCCCTTCGACGCAAAGAAACTGCTCTTATCTTTAACGAAAGAAACACACAAGAGGACGAAACCAACGACAAGCGACACGAAACCTGTGTCGTTTGTTTCGTCCTCTTGTGTGTTTCATTTCGTTCTCAGCCAATTTAGATCACCAACACGCTCAAGTCTTAAATGCTCTTATCAAACGCGTTTTCTCAGCGTGGTCTCAATGAAGGGAGGAAAACGCCCGCTCGCCTAGAGTTATTTAGTATCTGCGTGACTGTACGTTCAGGTCCAAACAAAAGTAGCCCCGACAGTCTTGTAATAAACACCCGTCAACTCTTATCTTCGGAGAACATTTCCCACATCAGTCGGAAAGTCGGACAGTAATTCAAGAGAAAAAAAAAACTTACGAACCATTCTCGGAACGGGCACCAGCCAACACCCCGACAAAGGCGGAACTGCACAGAATATGAACGACCCTGCGATCTAGGTCGCCTGCCCAGCTCGCCGCGGGAGTAAATACAGGTTCCTCCACACCCGCCTGGCGTCGGTGGTTCAGTGGTAGAATACTCGCCTGCCACGCGGGTGGCCCGGGTTCGATTCCCGGCCGACGCAATACTTTTACTTCCTTTTCTCTTGCCGTATTTTTATTCATTCTACGATCAAAAATTTCTTAGGAATATAACCTCAAAATCAATATGATTTCCTACAGTTTTGTTTGTTTTAGATTCTGAAAGGCGGGCGGTGGTATTATATTCCTCGTTTCACCTTAAAAGGAGTGAGGAAACATTAAAAAAAAGATTTAGGGCTTTAATTTTTTGTAAAAGTTTGAACAAACGAAAAGTGAGCAATATTGCAATATTTACGCAGATGGACACAATTTAGGGAAAAGGGGGGGGGGGGGAGTGAAGCAATGCTTTTGGCCGCGCTAGGTACGTACAAAGCTCAGCAGCTTTTATTAACTATCATTCGTTCGATAAATGATCGACCTGTGAAATGTTTGTTGTAAAATATTTTTTCCGTGCCATACAAGTCTTTTGTATTGACTATATATATATATACATATATGTATATATATATATGTGTATATAGGTCAAGGTAAATATAAAAACAATGGACCGGGAAAAGTTAATAAGTCAAAGATGCGTACTGTCGGAGTTACTACTTCGAAGTTTATCACGACCTATCGAGCTTAGACCGCTCGATATATATATATATATTATGTTTGAGAAACAAATAATCAAGATAGAGTAATTATTGTATCTCTCCAGATTGCTTTTTCGTTTCGGCTGGAAATGATAACAGACATGACTTCAGGCGTTTGCGGCGTCCTCAACCAGCTTGGCACGTTGAGCTCGTTTCGTTCACCGTGGTGTTTAGAGGAATATCTCGACTGACCTAGTTTAGAGCAGACAACTGTCGAAAGCACGCGTCTTCGGAAGCTCCGCGCAGGTGCTTAGGGTTCGTCGCGTGACCAGCCTAAGTCTAGTGTCTTGCGACTTCGGAAGCTGGTGTTCAGAGCTCAGGTTCGTAGCGAGACTTACCTGAGACTAGCGCCCCACGTCAACTATGTTGCTGGATCTGGCTTGATTTGTTCCTTTGCGTATGTTGGTGCTGAATAAAGATGGTGGTTTCCGTTAAAGCCGCCCCGCGGTTCTTTGAATTGTGCAAGAGTTGTGATGGCAACCATGGTTTACTACCGAGAAGATACCTTCACGGGTAAGCATTTTCGAGTGATTTGGCTGCAGGCAGTCGGGCCTTCGGCTCAAATATAAGGTCCGTCTATGTTCCTATCGTTTCACTTCGAAAGGCAAGAACCTTCCAAGTTTTGCACCGCACCTGGCCTGCGAAAGCGAATAATTTAAGTCGTGTTTTCAATGTGCGTCACGACGCTCACTCACCTTGCCCGTGGATACCATGCAAAAATAAAGCAAAAAGGACATATAAGGTGATATGACCGCACTTTTTTTTTTCTTTGTCCTCTCGGCCTCTTTTTACCGCGCATGAGAGACACTGAAAGACGAGTGTATTGAACCGTGGCTCGTGCACGATAGAACGCTAGAACGCCGCTTACATGGTCGAGTTTTGCGAGCGTGGCAAATGTTCTTAGACAGGGGTGGAATGGCAGACGGACGAAGGCGAAAACGAACACCCACGTGCAGCGTTCGTGTCCGCGTCCTACGTGCATGGCGGACGAGGATAGACGGTGGTGAAATGGCAGACGGTGCCGGAAGCTGCCTCGCGTCTGCTAGCACGACGATCAGGCGGTGTCAGACGCCAGACTCCGTTTCACCGTACGTCCGGACGCAGTGGACGCTACGCGCTATCTTAGCCAATCCTGTTCGGCGGACGTAGCCCGTGATGCGCTTTCCACACGTCGCTGTGCCCCCTCTCTAAGGTCACGTAACACTCACACCGCCTTGGATTGGCTCCGATGGCTCGTAACATCCGCTGCGCTTAAACGTAAGGTGAAACGGAGTATAGACGCACCTGGTGTCGCGAAAGGGAGACACAGGCTTGTTAGCTTGCTCGGCCGAGCAGTCGAGTAGGCAAGCCGATCCACTAGTAATGGGTGGGGCCACTGCTGTCTGGGAGGGGCTTAGAGCGTGCTGTGGTCTCCGCCTAAATTGCGTCTACCGTCTTAAAAATTGCGCAATTTATTTTTCGTTAAAAAAAGAAAAACGTGTCCCATATATGCCCTTTAAGAAATACTTTTTTTTCTTTATATCAGTGCATAATTTCTTAAAATCCACACGCAACCGGCGCTACGAGCTGATGGCACCAATCAAAACGTGTCAAACACCGCACCACCATGGTGTTAGTCATGTTTAAATACGTGTTCTATCATCGCTGAACCTATCATAAATAGAAAAGTCCTAGTGACTTGCCTTTTTGACGCTGCTAGATGGTTGCATTATCTCGAAGCGTTGGCTGCGTCTGAACCAGGTGTAAGATGGACAGGTGGGAAAACGGCCCATAGAAGCCTACCGCAGCGCCGTGACCGGATTGTGTACTCGTCTGCTTGCGGGTACCCCCGATTTGCGACAGATGGCGCTGCGGCGAGAGGAAAAAAATTGGAATCGGATTTGCATGGAACTCGATGGGAGAGTGCGCAAAATAAACCGAGAGCACGACAGTCCTCCATTGAAAATCCACGAGAAACCATCTCCGTCAGTTTAGCCGGTCGCCACCGGTCGCCCACCCGGAGTGAGAGTTCGCGGTGCTCCACATAGATGGCGCCACAGAAAAAGAGAAAACCGAGGGGGACACAATCCGGTCGCTCATTTGGCTCTCGTTTCCCCACCCGTCTATCTTACACCCTGGTCTGAACGTATTCTGAAACGAAGTATAATAAACGCGAAGGTTTCCAGTCGTGTTAGGCTTCCAACTGACTGCGACAGGTTATGAAGATGCACTTATGTAAGAAATGTGGCTCTCTGTTATTGTTGTGCATGGGCCTCGCTCTTCCGAAAAAAACAATTAACTCCAAGCACCACTGCTACAGGCGTCAAACAAAGCTTGTTGGAGTTTTATTAAAACTTGGGAGTGACGAAATTACAACGCAAGAGAGGGTTCTGAACACAACCGTGGGGTAGTTTACTATTGAGAATGAGAATGCGTCGAGCATTTAGGCCGCTTTCTCCTGCTTTTCCACCTCGGCCGCTAGGGCGACCCAGTTTTTGCTGCTCACATCGAATAGTGTGTAACAGGCTTGAGCTGAGCTAGTTGGTTCATACTCATGAATTAAGGCCAGCTGAACTAGGAGAAAACATACACATAAAGAAAAGACCATTCACACCGCTGGACTAGCAACTGATTTTCATTTCTTCTTCTTCTACTACTACGAGCCCCACTTGAGAAAACAATTCTCTTTTCCTCTTTTTTGCTTTCTAATTCCCCTTAATTTTTTCTCTTTACCCCCGAAGAAACATTTTTTTCTTTTTCGTGCAGCACGAGAGAAGGTGCACTAATGCAGTCATCGCCTTTTTCCTCAATGGCAAGTGCCTCTAAAATTTCACGTCCCAGTTTTGTCTTGTTCCTTGCCACGATGTTTACGTCGTAGAACCGCGCCGAACATTGACACGCACGACAATGGGTTGGCAAGTGTCCTCCTGCTGACAGGGACTTCACTGATGCAGCGTGCTCCCTCGTCCGATCGTTAATGCATCGGCCGGTTTGTCCGATGTAACTTCGGCCGCATGTCAGCGGAATGTGGTACACCACCTCCTTTTCACACAGGGCGTATGAACACTTGTGAACTGTGCCACACCTTTTCTCGTTGTTGCTTCGCTCCTGGTTGACCCTGCGGCACATGGAGTAAGCCTTGTTTGGAGCCGAACACACCACCTGAACGCCTTGCCGTCCAGCAACCTTTTTAACTTGTGGGTCATCCCGTGAACATAGGGCGCTACCACCACCGCATGTCGAGTCTTTTTCTTTTCCTTTGTGCTTTTACTCGTGCACCCCAATCCGCGCTTGATGGTCTTGCACACCTGCTCGCAAATCGCTACCAGGAGTGATTTTGGATACCCAGCTTCCTGGAGCCTCGAGACCTGAGTTTTAAAACTTCGCTCGGCTTGATGGTGACAGGTCTTCTTTAGGGCGGATATAAGGGCTGTGGTGGCCACCCCTCTCTTTACGTTCTTGGAGTGCCCCGAGTCAAAAGGTAGAAAGCCTTTGCATGACCTGGCTTGGTATCTCCAGCACACGTGGTTACCCTTGAATTCTAATGCCAGGTCCAGGAATCTGATGGAATTATCCACGGGGAGTTCATGGGTGAATTTGAGCCCCAAGCAGCTCTGCTCAAAGCATTGCATCACTGTGTCCCGGCACCCGTCCATTTCTTCATCAACCTTTGTGTTGCATAGAATTAAAAAATCGTCGACGTACCTGAAGATGCCTTCAATCCTTGGATCTTTTAATTTTTCTTGAATGGCACTTCCAGCAAGCAACGAGAGGTGTGGCACAGCTATCACAATAGAAGCCTGTCATACAACCGGCGCATTTTGCTCAGAGTGGTGACATCTCAGGCTAGTTTTTACGCCAGTCAGCTATTTGTAGCATGTGAAGACCATCAAGCGCGGATTGGGTGCCAAGTAAAAGCACAAAGGAAGAAAAGACTCGACATGCGGTGGTGGTAGCGCCCTATGTTCACGGGATGACCCACAAGTTAAAAGGTTGCTGGACGGCAAGGCGTTCAGGTGGTGTGTTCAGCTCCAAACAAGGCTTACTCCATGTGCCGCAGGGTCAACCAGGAGCGAAGCAACAACGAGAAAAGGTGCGGCACAGTTCACAAGTGTTCATACGCCCTGTGTGAAAAGGAGGTGGTGTACCACATTCCGCTGACATGCGGCCGAAGTTACATCGGACAAACCGGCCGATGCATTAACGATCGGACGAGGGAGCACGCTGCATCAGTGAAGTCCCTGTCAGCAGGAGGACACTTGCCAACCCATTGTCGTGCGTGTCAATGTTCGGCGCGGTTCTACGACGTAAACATCGTGGCAAGGAACAAGACAAAACTGGGACGTGAAATTTTAGAGGCACTTGCCATTGAGGAAAAAGGCGATGACTGCATTAGTGCACCTTCTCTCGTGCTGCACGAAAAAGAAAAAATGTTTCTTCGGGGGTAAAGAGAAAAATTAAGGGGAATTAGAAAGCAAAAAAGAGGAAAAGAGAATTGTTTTCTCAAGTGGGGCTCGTAGTATAGTAGAAGAAGAAGAAATGAAAATCAGTTGCTAGTCCAGCGGTGTGAATGGTCTTTTCTTTATGTGTATGTTTTCTCCTAGTTCAGCTGGCACTTGAATTCACATCGAATAGCCTTGGTTGTCCAGCTGCCTTCATGTCTTTTCCGCTTCTACCAAGTATCAGTTCGTTTTGCTGGCAGGAAAAACGCGGCGGCGGCCTTTACGTTGGGGAAAAGCGTCTTAAATTTGAATGAAAGATATCGCTCTAAAAGTAGTCTGGCGCATGATCGTACAGCGAGGCGAATACGGATAAACACCGGGAACATACATTTTGTTTACCACTTTATGCGGATTTGTGCTACATAGTTAGGCAGTCCTAGTCTGTTTGCAGAAGTGGCAGAAGGCGACAGTGTCGTCTTGTAATATTCCCTCCATGCGCTTTAGCGTTTGCTCTGGACGCAAAACGTAAGAATATTTAATATACTTGAGAGTACATTATTTTCCGGGCTATAGCCTGGCAGACAATGCATTTTTAAAAGTTGAAATTTTAGGCTGTGCGGACTATCTACGCGTATGGACTACACAGGAATTTTGTTTTTAATATCGACGATTATGACGAGACGAGACGGAGTTTGTGAATGAAATAGTATTTTAGTGATGACTTATGTATAATGCAAGCTTCTTTGTGAGCTAAGAAAGCAAACATCTGTCTAGGTGTGCCGTGTATAAGAAGATTTCCGTGTCTACTAAGCACCATGTGCGGACTATGCACCGAATGCGGACTATCTTAGCAAACATATTCATTTTGACCCCAAATTTACCCCTCGAGCACATATACCGGGTGTCAGATTATAGTCCGGAAATATGGTATTCATGTGCACTAAAGTGGTAATTTACGACCTTATGTACCAACTTTTTTTTTCTAGACCGCCATATTATTTCTTAATTACAGCTGGTAAAACTATCAGGCAAAGGGTGAAAACTTCTGAAAAAGGGGTTTTAAAACTATATCTTTTTTTCTGAAAAACACATGTAACAAGGGTAAAGGGAATGCAACATAAAGGACGACGACAGGACAAAACATCTGTCCAAGTTCTGTCTTCGTCCTTAATGTCGTTTTTCATTTATCACTGCAACTTACCAGCGCGCCTCAATTTGTAGAGCATATCCAACAATTTAAGACAGTTTTCTACAGAGCAATTTAGATTAAATTCTACCCAGGAAGCTTCGGATTCTTCAGGAGCTTTTTCCCGTCATCAGCAGAGTTCGAAAGAATTGAGAAAGCAATCAAACCTTTACCGTCAATTTCGTTTAGTGGCTCGGACAGAGAGCGGAACAGACTTGTATTCGTTTGTACTTTTTTTTGTATTAGAGATGCCTTTTCACAATAAATGTAACGTACTCATACATTTTTTCTGTTCTCGATTATCATAGGACACAAATATCGTTAATTTATTTAGTGTAGAGACATGCTTTGCTATTCACTGAAGACAGAAAAGCATTAATTGCAAATTGACCCAAGGTAAACGTTATTATATATGGGTAACAATTGAAAGTGTCGAAGTATAAATCAATCAATGCCTTTAAGCATGCTACAGACGAATCAAAAATAACTGTAATAATACATTTTCCAAAGTCGATGTTGAAATAATATGTCAGTGTTTGTAGAATTCTTCAGCAATTGTTCACGAAGTCCAGTTTTGTAGTCATTGTTAACATATTATTTTCTGAAATGCACATATTTCCTAGTAGCAGAACAAGAACAGAAAGGTTAAGTTTCGTAAGATACACAATTTTATAAATATTTTACAACATATGGGTAATTGGAGTTGAATGATATTTAGTTATATCTGCTGGGGACCCCATGATGTTTACAATACATCATTCAAAAATTCATATTTCCTTTAAGAAACGCGGTAAAATTTCTTCCGAATAATCCGCGACCTCGTCCAGAGCTCACTTCGAAATCATATCCTCCTCCCTAGGCTCCGACCAATCCCATGGATACCTCGAAGTCAATCACTAAGTTCTCCGTCTTCCTCCACATCCTGGGCCCTAATGAGCGATAGCCAATATTCAGAGTGATTCCCGGAAAACCCCACCAGAGATCACCAGGATGATCTCGTTCTGCATCCTGCTCTTACACGAGTCCTATAAAAGAAGACGAGGAATTGTGCTCATACCACTTCCGACAAGAGGAATACCGCCATGGGACACCCTGCGGCATCGGAAGGTAAACCTGGCATCGTCAGGAGCCCTGTAAACTAGCAAGTGAGAGTGCGAAAGGAAGAAAAGAAACAAGATAAAAATAAGTGAGCGCGCTATCACAGACGCCTCCAGAGTGAAGAGAACCAGACTCAAAGTGAGATAAACCCAGAGACTTCCTGCCTCGCTTATCAGGATGGAAGTTGGCCATCCTTTTTTCAGCCACACAACCGTGGTGGCCGCTGGGTTGAATAATTGTCACGGGTGTTCCTCTCTCCCATTTTTTCTCTTTCGACGAAAGAGTTCTGGGAAGCTCTATTTGCTGTGGCCACATCCCTACCCCTTCTCATTGCCCTCTCTTTTCTATTTCGTATTTCACATTTTCCATGTTTGATATTCCTTCCTATTGCTTTCTTCTTCCCCTGTAACCCCCCCCTCCCCCCCCCCTAAAAAAAACAACAAAAAACATTTAAGTGGCAAGAAACATTCAAAATTGGGAGCGATTCTGATTTTTGGCACGTCGACCTGAGATAGAAGCTACTTATTTCCAAATTGATTAAATTTGCTTGAGCTTTGAGGTTGAGCTGCAGCTGTTCTATGGGAATCATAAGGCTTTGAGGCTCCCAAACAGGGTTTGCTTCCAGACTTGCAGGCTCTGAATTCGTTTTCAGCATCCTGATTTTTCAAATTTTTTTTACATACATGCTTAGCAATGGGAGCTCCAGTTTAGGTTGGATTTGAGGTGTACTCCTAAGCATTTATATTTTCTAACTTTTTAAGCAAAATCTGCCAATATTGTATTTCAATTATAACATTTGTTGCTTGCATGTTGCTTTCGTGTAGGTGATCTCCTTTATACATCATCTGCCACTCTGCACACCATTCCACTACTTTATGCAAATGCCTGTTGTATTTACATAAATCAGAAAACTTTATGCAAATTTTGCTTTTTATTTCAGAAAAAAGTTGGTTTATCAAGTGCTGAATAATCAGCACATGTGGACAGGGAACTGGAATAATTAAATTTGTACATTCTCTTTTTAATTGTTTCCAGCTGTTGAACATGTCGTGTTTTATTGTGTTTTCTTCGCTTTCATTTGCAAGGAGTGCGCTAGTCATTAACGATTGCTTCAAACTAAAATTTTGAAACTTTTGTTCCCGTTATTTCTCTTCATATTATTTATATTTAAAGTTGGAACTACATTAAATTTTGCCTCACCTAAATAACATTAAACTTTCCAAAATCTCTTTTTTTTTAAGTGCTTGAATAGGTCATGCATATCACAAAATAAACTTTCCACAAAAAATAAAAACATTAGCGCAATATTTATGCTTTAAACTTATTCAAGTGATTCCGAAATGCTCTGCTATTTGTTGGAAGTTAAGTGGAAATGGAAGTTGGAAGCACGTTTTGGAATCACTCATATCTCAGAATGATTCTTATGACGTAGTTTATATTCTACTAAGTAAAATGTTTTTACGGCGAAAGTTCATTCTTTTTACATATATGTCCTACCTAAACACTTATATAAAAAAAAAAAAATTTAATTGGGATTGGGAGGACAGGAGGTTTAGTGTTCCTTTAATTCTGTCTGCATCCAAAGCCTAGTGGTAAGACCCAGACTATGAAGCTCAGCGAGACTGCTGCTAAATTCAATGTACATCATACGTACGAGCAATAGAACTTTTCTCCCACTGGAAATAAGCCTGGCCCATTCATCAACCTGCGCTGCGCTTTTGTATTATGCTATATGTGAGCAGGATGTCACGCCGTCGTAACACAATCCTGCCGCACAAGTTTGTGCTTATGGTGCTCAGTGGTGTGCTGAACATAATGCAGACGTAGCGAGCTCTTCAGTGGAACTGCAGACATACCTCGGTGTGCCCGTTCCTAAGATGCCGAGCTCATTTCACCTCCTCGGAAAGCTTCAATGACGAAATTTGAGTATGATGAGTTTGCCTCCTAAGCACAACCTTACAGTTGCTATGCATCTAACAATTCGTTCGACTCCTTCTACGAAAAAACGGCGCTTATGCTTCGTTTCACCTTACGCTGGATTGGCTCGAATGGCTCGTAGCATCCGCTGCAGTTCATCGTAAGTTGAAGACGAGTATAGAAACTTGCGAGGGTTCTTTTCCATCTTTAGGGGTTTCTTATGTTTGTTTTTTACTGCAGTAATTAAAATAAAAAATGTGTTAATTTTTTTTTTTTTTAGGATGATGATTTTTATGGGGTATGCCAGGTCCTTTGTGTGTTTTATGTTGTCACCTTGCACATTTCTTTTGTGTGTGTGGGGGGGGGGGGGGGGGTTGGTCGGAAGCCTTGAGAATGTTGTCTATATGAAGATGCAAGTGAGCAGAGTTCGAGACGTTGCCTCTAGTCACTCTGTTCCCTTCCCTTTCTGAGTCTTTCTTACTTTCCACCTAGGCTTAGGCGGTTTAAGAAAATGGTCAATCTATGCTAGCTCGCCCGTGCCATCACCGTCTCTTTGAAGCACGCTTTTTAACGGAACCCCATCAATCCCAAAATTTTGTCCGGCCGCCTGTCCGTGCATATCCCGCTTAAAATTGGCGGGAAAATTTATGTCCCGTGACCTAAACACCGATTCTGCTTTCCCGCTAACTTAGCACGAAAAGAAGTTCAGTGGTAACAGTCATCTTTCTCTCAAAATTTGGCGAGAAAATCAATAAAAATGTAGGTTTTTCTTTTTTTCCGAAAAGACCAATTAATGTCTTCTAAACAAATTGGTACGACCGTTCCTTAAACACTGCATTTTATGCATTACGAGACTGTGGAGATAAAAGTCTCTTAAGATTTTTCAAAGCTTAAGGGGTGACACCACCTTCAAGTGTCGACTTTTAAACCAGTCACTCAATATTGATGAAATTTGAGGGTTTGTTCATCTCGTTGCCTAAATGCACTCTATGAAATTTCATCTCTGTAATACAATTTTCCAATAAGCTACAGGGGAGGTACACAGCTATTGATGTAAGTCGCCTCACTTGACAAGGAAATCTCGTATCAAGTTGCTGAAGAATATTGAGCATTTCTAAGCTTCAGCCTTAACTAAAACATTTGGTGGGTAGGGCTATCTATTTTTTACCTTAAAGTCCATGTTTTTTCTATGCAAAATGTCAATTTGAAAAGCATTCCTCATAATAAGGCATTTTCTCCTCATCAAAACTCTATTTTTTGGCAATAAGAACTTTATTTAAATAGAAAAATAAATATCTAGCCCCCTTCCTCATTAGATTTCAGTTCCGAAATATCCACAGCAAAGAATACATTCAGCGATTCATTGAAATGAAAGATTTCCTAAAACGAAAGTTGCTGCAAAAAAGTGAAACTGAGAAAAACTTGTTTGAGGTTCCCACACCACTACATTTGCTTTTACTGCTGGTGGTGGCAACTAAAAGGCACCAAGAGGATAGATCAGGGGTCTCAAACACGCGGCCCGCGACTCACTGGGACGCGGCCCGCAAGTTACCGGCTGCGAGCCTTTGTTCCTATGTCTTGAGCGCTAGAAATTGCATGTGCCATAATAATCTAATGTCACCAATTGAGTAATGCTACATACGTAGCTCTGCTCTTAAAATGTTATAACATTGTTTCGTTCTAATTTTTGCTCCCCACCTTTTTGTCACTTCAGCTGCAAGATACTCTCGCTCAGCTGCAGCGATTGCCGAAGATAAAGCTATGAGCTTAGATTTCTCGCCTTCAGACGCACTACCATAAAAAATACAAGTATTTTATCAAACTGCTTCTATAAAAATCGCCAGGAAAGCAATAACTGTCGTATAAAGAAATCTTGAGTTTGAATAATTCCCGATGAATTTAGCAACGGGAACTACAGTGTGCGCACTATTTTGTTCTATAAAATAATTGCAGCATGGTGGCGACGCAGAGTCATTTTAATTCTTGTTATCACATCAGGTAAGAGCCTAAAGTAGCCCCCAAAACGAATCAAACCTACAGATGTGACAAGCAGGACCGTAAAGTTCCTTCTCCATTACAACCCCCCCCCCTCCCCGCCGTTGCCACCTTACATTGGCCCTCGACCTTTCGGGGGTTGGATATCTGGCCCCGCACTCAAATGAGTTTGAGACCCCTGGGATAGATGGTGCCTTCTGCTTATACCCAATCTCCAGCATGGCTTTGCTGAACAAGTCCGAGGTTAAAACACTTTCCTTGGAGTGTAATTTTGTTGTTGGCATGTGGACAATGATTATGAAATGAGTGAGGAATTGTGTATGCTTGCAATACACGAACCAACATCAGCAAGTATGGGCGGGGCAAGCATCATCGAAATACAAAGCAAACAAACCCACGTGACTTTCTATAAATGAATGCTGGTTTTAGTCAGTTTTGTGTTCAATCAGGGTGGGCTTTTCGATTCTTGGCCATATGCATAGCCTCTTCTACGTGAAACTGGACTTCTATGGTGTTCTTGCCTGAATAGAGTTTACTCTCGAACAAAGATGTTTAATGTACTGAAACTGTAAAGAACTGCTGTTTCCAACGAGAGTATGATCATCATTCTAGGGCATACCGGTGCGAAGCTACAGCAGTTTGAAAACAGGAAACAGAAGTTTCACGTTTCAAAAACGTGATTTTGCATAGTCGGCTTACCGAAAATGTTTTATTTCTCCGTAAATACTTCAGATATTGCAATAAAAATTTGCAGGAGTATATACTATTAGTTGTAAAACCACAATACATAAAGAAAGAAAAAAATATTTTTTCCTTTTTTTTTTTAAATTGCAATTTTAAGGTGGAGTTTCCCCTTAAGACGCACGTGTTGTCGCGCAGGCGTGCGCTACGACGTGGCGGGCAGCTCGCTAGAAGACGTGTACCACCGGGAGCTGCGGTCGGCACGGGTGCGGCGCGGTGCGGGGGCCGGCGAGGTGACCAAGAAGCCCGTCCCCGAACTCAAGAAGGCCCTGACCAAGCCGCCCCCGTCCAAGGAGGCCACCCCCAGAAGGCGGCCGACACCGCCAACAACAAGCCGACGTCGGCGGAGGCGCCACTGGTGTACGGCAACGCATCGGCGGTGGACGTCCCGGCCTCTGCGCCCAACGTGTCTAGTCACGGCATCAACGTGACGCTCCCCAGGAACGCCTCGGAGACGACATCGGAGGCCCCCGTGTCGCCCACGACGCTCAGCGAGGACGACCTGGAGAGCATCGTGGAGTCTGGCAACGTGACGCTGCCTCCCGGCTACGAGAACCGCACGGTGAGTGAATTTATTTATTTATCGCGCCCTTAAAGGTGCACTAAAGTGTATTTCAAGATCCTCTTGTTTGTGGTGCAAACTCAGTCTATCCACCCTGAGCACCATAGAAATCCCAAAATTACTACCATGCATGTTTTTTTTTTCCTGTTTTAAAGCGTGACTAAACGCCGCAACCTGCCCTTTTTTTTAGATGTCTCAGAAAGGGGCGTACTGTGATGTTTGGTCGCGTTTTTAAAGGCAGAATGGGCATGCGTGATCGTGATTTTGAGTTTCCTAGGAGATGCTTTTGGGTGCATAGTTTGCACCATAAAAAGATCTCAAGGTCTTCTTTAGGGGGAAGCAGAGAACATAAAACAAAGTGATGGATCAAACTTTTGCCGAATTGAAAATTCAGCGCCGAATCTTCGGATTCTGTGTTTAGTTTTATATTCTGTATTTCTGTTTGTTTTGTGTTCTGTGTTTAGTTTTATGCGAATAGATGAAAACCGCGAAATAACGCTAATTAAAAAGCAATATTATTTTGTTTTGGCAAAAACTACTTGTGAGCGAAAAAAGAGGATTGTTATAATTGCGAGGAGTGCTTTAAAGTACTTGTCAGTCAATGTTGCGACTACCTCATTGCATCACTAGAAAGATCTCATGAAAATCACATTATCCAGAATGCACTGTGTCGTGTGTCACCTGCACAGTGGACTGCTTCAATTCCCGATCAATCTTCTGTTCTTGAGCCAGAAAATATTCGAGAGAACCACACTCACAAAGGCTGACAAACACACAGTTAACATGTCGCCTGCCCTGCACCTCGCCGTAACCAGTGGTGGTACTACACTGTACGATGGCAACCGCACGGCATCCATTTTCAGTCCATGGCTCCTCGTGCTCTTACGTGTGTGCAGACGTGTGCCGAATTTTGCCGAACTTTCCTTGAAAAGTTTGGCATGTGCCGAACTTAGCCGAATCTGAAGTTCGGCAGGTTTGGGCCATCACTAATAAAAAGTGAATTGGAGCAAAGCACTCACTATCCACTACTACTACCAATGTTCATATACAACGATAAAGGACTAGAAATAAAAACAACAACCATAATTAACATTAATAAGATTATTAGAGGTCATAATATGAACAGAACTAGTCTCTTATGGTGTCAGCAACGCCTACGATAAAACTGGGTCAACCATACATTTTGTTGTTTTGAAATGCATAACATTAAAGACTTAGTGTACCATACACCACAGCTTTGTGTTGCTAGCGGAAGCTCGTGTCGTCACTTCTAAGCACAGATTGAGCACATGCCTGCTAGGCTGGCGATCCGCAGCGTACCGTCTACTAAAACTCTATCTATAGGACCACTTCTTAGGGTTCTCGAGTTTGCGGATGGAGCCTCGATGGTGATGTCACAGCACAACATCACGGCGTTTCTGACATTGTAACAGTGCATGCACGGACATGCGCGCTTGAAGACATTGCGACACCGTGACTTGGAATCACAATAGCGTCGTTCGATTTACCTGAACCTCCTGCACTGGCAGAGAAAAGTGTAGGGAGTGTTGACTTCCGGTCGTATCTCAATACACATACCGGAAGTACACTGCCCTACACTCTTCTGTACCATTGCAGGAGGTGCAGGCAAATTGAACGAAGCTATTGTTACATGATAGTGCCACCTTTTCACTGTTGGTCCGTGTCGTTGGAATTACTCTTCGCAGGACCATCACGACTACTACAACACGACATTCTACTCAGACCCTGCCACGGTCAAGAGCCTCTGGACTGATCTGGACTCGCTTCCCAGTGAGCACGTCATCACGCACGACATGCTTTCCGAGTCGCACAGGCGTGCTGCCGTGAGTAGTCTTTAATTTTTGAAAGATTGTGGGATCAAGTCCTATTTTTTTATACGCTCACCTTTATTTTTTTTATTGGTACTTCCGGTTTGTCAAATTGTATTACAGTGTCGAGCATGCTTATTTTCAACCAAAACTATTGAAGTGGAGAGTATGTTTGCGGACTCAGATAAAGGAGAAGTGAGTAAACTTTATTTGTAAGGCTGCATCTCTTCTTGGTGCCTTGTTTACAAAGGTGTAGCAGCATATTGAAAAGGTTGTCTTTGTGATGATTTCATTGCTTGGGAAGAGGTGATTGATCGGGTGAGGGGGGCCGTCTCTTCCGGACCAGACGGTGAACCTGACCTTCGACTTCCCCTTCTACGGACACCCCATACGGAATGTCACCGTCGCCACAGGAGGTGAGTCGGACAAGTCACACACGGTCGCTCTTTTGGAGAGACGATTATTGCTCCTATCTGTGTGTGAAGTGTGTTTTTGTGCAGCTTGAAACATTCTTCATTTGTAACGCATCTACAGGGCTTCCAACAAAACAAGTTTTAATTGTCAGGTGCAGAGCGATACTAAAATTAAAAATGGAGAAATGTGCTAACTTTTGTGCATTTTGTTAACTATTTAAAAAAATATTTTAACAATAACAGTGGCATAATCATCACAACATAGCAAGCTAAAAGCCACTCGAATTTCATAAATTGTGAAGCGTTTCTAAGAAAATTCAATTTTTACTCAATTATTGATTGATGCCTGGTTTTACACCCATTTTAGAAATTCAAACCACGCTCACGCCATAAATAAAAGAAAATTTCGTCAAAAATATTTTAGGAAAAGGTTAAGGACATTGGGGTGAAAAGCAATAAATTTTCTTTTAAAAATCGGAAATTGTCGAGCACAACGTCAAAGACGATTGAGATGGTATGACCCTATTTTAAACTATCGCCATAGTGAAAACACTTAGATCGGCACTATAATAAATTAATTTGACAAAAGAAATAACTTACTTCCACAACAAGATGGCGCTCAGTTGTTTTTGATCGGCCAATCCCGTTCTGTCGACGTAGCCCGCGATATGCTTTCTGCTCATCGCTGTGCCCCTCTCCAAGGTCACGTGACACTCGCACGGCCTTGGATTAGCTTCGATGGCTCGTAGCATCCGCTGCGCCCAGACGTAAGGTGAAACGGAGTAGTAGTGCGCATTTGCTGCCGGCCAATGTTTGCTGATGATGATAGTCGTCAGTCTTGGGAGCTGCCTAGTGGTAGAAGCAGCCAAGTAGCGGGAGCACACAGAATCTTTCGTTCATGTTTTAAGAAATAAATTAGTAATACGAGGTGTTTACTACGTACAAAAGTGTTTAAATTGTGTACATTGTTCAGAAATATTCAGTATTTTGAAATTCATATTACTAAAATATTTTCACATTGACTCTACCGAAAATCAGAAGGGGATTTTGAAAATTTTTGTAAATCTGGGAATTTTGTTAATCTCACGTTTGCAATAACGACATTTGACTGTATAAAGTAAAGGAAACGATTGCAAGTAGTCAAGAAACGCTTCCTCGGGACTCGTGAAAAGGAGATGACTCACTGTCTTCGTCTCCCTATGCCACAGGGTTCCTCTTCACGGGATACATGCTGCACGTGTGGCTGGCGGCGACCCAGTTCATTGCCCCGCTCATGGCCAACTTTGAGACCTTCACCAGCAACAGCTCGGCCATCAAGTATGTCGACAACGGTGAGCCTCTCCCTACTTTGGCGGGCTTCTCTCCTAGACATACGTGTGCATGTTATACTATAAGGGGCTGCACAACGAACTGCATCTCCCCAGGGCCTGTAGATTTTAGGTGCAGTTTGCTGAAAATTTATTGACAAGGTTCTACTGCACTTTGGTTCTGTTGTTCTAACTATTGAATTGTCTGTTGTTTTTTTTTGTTTTTTTCTTTTCTATTTTATGTTTTAATTAGGGAGCGTGTCTTTGGGCACACCGCTATTTTGACCGCAGCTTGGGGTGTGTGTCTGTAGATGCACCGCTCTTCGGTTGATCTCTGGGAGCGCGTCTTTAAACGCTCACTCTTTTTATCGCACACAAGGAAGCGCCATCTATCCCCAAACATCAGAAGTAATTTTGCTTTAGAAACCACTGCATAGATGACAGCGTAAAAAACAGTTTAACAATATGTTTGTGGTACCTAAAAATATTTGCACAATGGGGACAAACAAAGTCCCCATTTTGCCCAATATTTTTTGGTTATGGAAGTTCCCAGTTAAAGGGTTGAGAGCACATTTATCCCTTGTGTCCTCATCCCCTTAACATTGTCTTTTACTTTTGGTGTTGAATATATGCGTTCTGCACCCATGAGGTAACAGTTTGCTTAAACTGATAAAGGAAAACATCTAAAAAAATGCACCATAGTGTAATTGCAGATGTTTCTGTTATGTCTGTGCATTTCGTTGAAGAGAGTTTGTTTTTGCTTTTTGTCCAGGGACTTCCTTGATAGTGGAATGGCATGAGGTGATGCTGCAAGACAAGCCTGACGGTGAGTGTGCTGGAGACATTCCTTCGAGCCTCATTTGCTGTTGTAATCAGTTGTTGTATCTGCTTTTTTTCTGGCTGATAGTTTTGTAGTTAACTATGGATTGGGTGGCTTGCCATTGGACCTTGCCATTTATACTGATTCAGTGAAAATAAAAAAATAAATAAAAAATATGTGTAACTTTTAGAAATAAATTAGTGCCAAAAACTGTAAGCTTAGTACCTTATTGCAGTAGTCATAAAGCTTCATCTGCCCTGTTTTATCAATGCTTGAGAACCTGTAGTAATAGTATTTTGAATGTAACTGTATTCTTTTCTTTTTAAGGTGGAAACTACACTTTCCAGGCTGTGCTGCACAAGAATGGGGACATCGTATTTGTCTACAAAGATGTGAGTTACCCTTTAGCTCTTTTTGTGGTTTGACCCCAGACCGTTTGTACATGTTCTTTTGTTATCAATGGCGCCAGAATTGGCACCAAGTTAATTCTGTTTTTCGAAATACTGTGTTCGGATAACCGCCTTGAACTCATTCATTATCAGTTTCTTGATCGTTTGTCATTTCCTCAAAATGACAGGTGCAGAATTCGTGGCATAGTACACAGATCTACAATCTAGGCAGTGCCGGATATTTCTGATTATTCGAGTCCCAAGACAAGAATATTGTCATTGCTCATTATGATGTATTGGGAAGAGTGTGTCACCAGTGAACCTGCTGACCTTGATCACTGTTAATCCCATCAACTTATTTGTTCCCTCATTCTTGTGCACCAATGCAGCTGCCAGTGCCCGTTACGGAAATCCCAGATAAGAGTCACCCCGTCAAAGTGGGCATCTCGGATGCCTACATGTTCGACCGCATGATTTTCTGTGAGTGAGGTTTCATCCACTTTGATCCTTGTATCAGTGCATGGTTTTCAATGTCGAGTTTGCAGTGCTTCCATATTTCTCTCAATAGTAGGTCGACAGTTGTTCTATACTGTGTTTTACCTTGAGATGTACCGCAGTGAAGCCTAAAAGCTTGAGCTGGTAGCTTCGGCGGTTGCTGGAGATCTGTCCTTGATCAAACTCGAATGTCACTCCCATGGAGCTCACAAAATTTGGGTTGTACAGTTCTCATCATGGAAAATCCAGAGTAGTCTGGGAACAAGGCATGAAGTTGGGCTAGTTGGTGCATTATGAAAACTTGGAAACAGCGCGAAATAAACGAAAAACAAGAATGAGAAGTGAACGAACACAACGCTGTGTTCGTTCACTTCTTGTTTTTTTCATTCGTTTATTTTCCTGATAGTGGAATGCTGTTTCCAAGTTTTCATAGTCAGGGAACTTGGAAACACAATGAGGGCAGATAACCTGTCAAGAGGATGAACTCAAGATTGGCTCTGCAACTCGTTGGAGCTTGCCGCTGCTTGCATGCTGGACAAGCTACTAGCATTATTAAAGGTCTGGGGAATATGCACATACCCACAGATATTGCTGTCTGTTTTTGGCCCGCTGATCTGTTTTTGCCCTCCGTGCGATGCTCAGTTGTGAAGCGCAAGACCATCTACGAGTATCATCAGGTGAACAAGAAGAGCGACGTCATCAGGAGCAACACAGCCATCTACTTCACCGCTCTGCCGAGTAAGTCGCCTGTAGTCACCCTTGGGGTTGTTACAGTTGACAGACTTTCAGGCATGTCAGACAGAGAGTGAAATCTCTCCAACAGTGTACACAGAGAACCATAGAACCATCCAATTTTGTTCAAGGGGAAACATAAGCCTAAATGTCAAAAATTTTTGAAAAGTTTTCAAATTTGAGGTTTTTGGTTTTAGAAATTAATTACACTTCCTGAAATATTTACAGTTGAGTTATAAAAACTAGACAGTCCGAAGTTCCACATCCCCCCTTTATATTTGAGGAGTCAAAATGGTGCTTAAAGGAGCTGTGCAACAGTTTCAGTGCTTTGCTTAACTAATGTGGGAGTTGGTGTCTCGACATTTCTGAAGTAAAGAACAAAAAACCGCTTTCGCCTGCATGTCCTAGTTTTTATTTTAAAAATGGACAAAGATTGAGGTTTTCGGCGCCTCTCAACTCCTTCACTAACTTCCGAGTCACGTGCGCTGTGACGTCAATGGGGAAGGCGCGGGGTTCCGGTGAAGCTCTCTCTTTAGAGCCATCAGTGAGCGGCGAGAACTCATCCGCTCGCGACCGCGTGACCACGTGCTGGCGGGCGCAGCCAAGAAAGGAGGAAAGTCTCATCCGGGTCCGGCCATACCCGTCCGGCCCTGTCCCCCCTCCCCTCCGGCTTCTGGCGGCTGCTCCGCTGCTGACGGTTTTGTGGACCTAGGATAGATGGCGCCACTGAAACTCCGTATAATAAAAGTTTTGTCGATGATACCAGGTTTTTGACGCATTTATATTTATGTTGGAACGACAAGATTTATAGAAAAGTTACCTTTTATCGAGCAGGTATTCGCACAACTTGCTATCTTTCTACAAGATTCCCCATTGACGTCATGCCGCGTGTTTCTCATGGCCGCCGCTAGCGGCTGCAGGTCGAGGAATATTCTAATTTTTGCCTCGCGATTACGCGGCGGAATCGCAACATTTCGAAGGAAGGAGGTGTGTTTTCTGTCCTTTGTGACAAGGTGAACAATGTCAAAAGTAGAAAACGCCAATTCTTTCAACGTTAAAATCGTTGCACAGCTCCTTTAATAGCTTCATTTGCATATCATAGCCTTCTTAATAAAGAATGACACATCTTATGCAGGTATGTAAAATTGACCTAGAGAGCTAAAAGTTTGGAGAATCCACCTACGTCTGATGTTAAATCTCCCCTGCAAATTTCATTCCGATCACTTGAGTAGTTCAGAAGTTAAATCTCTAGTTAGTGCCCCCCTCAACGGAATAAGCGCGATAAATTTTGGGTCAACAATAACGTAGCCATTTTGTTTTACGTCTGTTCGGCATCACTTTTACGGACTGCGGCTTCACAGTCCCAGCGGAAATCGCATTTACGAACTGCGGCATTGATGACGCCCTATTGTTCGCGGCCCTTCTTGGGCAGGTTGCAGCAATTGGATCTCTGTGTGCATTTGGGGAAAGTAGACGTGCAGGGGTTGTTTCTAAGGAGCTTGCCACCACAAGCACAGAAATGCAGCACTATCTCCTTATTTCTAGGACTCGGAAGGAGACGGTGCCTATTAATTATGCCTGTAAAGCCCATTCACTCAATTGCGTTCACTTACAACCAAGAACTTGTGATCTCTTACAACGATCATGATGACGATGGAAAGTGTTTATTTACGTGAAAAATGGATACACTCCAGTTCTCTTGACAAAAGTCATCCAAGCCGGAGGGGTGGAAGGAAGGAAAGGGGAAATGGAACGAGTGCAAAGATGGGTGACTAGATATACCGAGTTAGGTAGGCCTCTCGCATGTAGGAGGTTTAGTGGGGTTTGGGCTTGTTTCCTCGGTGCAACTTTGAGGTCGGTACTCCGGGGACACGGCACCAAGGTGGAGGTTTTGAATAGGAAGGAATTTTGAGTAGTCCCAGATGAAGTGGGTGCATTGGGCCGGCACTCAACATTGTGCGCACCTTTGACTAAAGCCCGTGTCCCCCAGGAGGTGGGTCTGTGGAATTTAGCTGGCCAAACAGGAGTGATGGCCAGTCGTGTTCGTAACCTGCGAAGGTCAACCCGTTCCCGTCTGGAGTACCCAGAGGGGAGGAGCGGGCCTTTTGGGCCTTCCTGTTTGAGCTTTTCTGGATCTGGCGGGATGGAATTGTTAGTGGGGACCAAAGGGTGAACAGGGCGTCGTGAGGGCGTGGTTGCGTATACCCTCGTGGCCGCATCAGCCTTGTCGTTCCCCGGAACGTCGGCATGGCTGGGGATTTGTGCGATTTTGACCCGATAACCGCGGGCCCATAGGGTCTTAGCGAGTGCCTTGACTTTGCGAACGACGCGATTGCAACTGGTCAGTCGCTCACATTTCCCTATTGCCTCCTTGGAGTTGATAAAAACGTGGACTCATTTGCCGTGATGATTTACATTAGAATTTAATGCACCGCGGATGGCCAAGAGCTCTGCCGTCTTGGGACTGGGAGTCGGGTCGTCATTTGGCTCTCTGCTTGATCTTCCGTAAGTGAATAAAATGCAATGGTGCCGACCACGATGGACTCACGCGCGGTGTCTGTGTACTGGGCAAGGTTTTGGTGACCGTCCTCCGAGGCAGGGAAGTCTCGAAGGTGTTTCTTTGCTGTGTATGTATTGTCGACGTTGAGGGTGGTTTTGACTCTGGTTTTTGGGTGGATTTGGAAATTGTAACGGGGTGTCCGGTGATGATGGAGGTGGAGGGGCATTACTGGGAAAAACGTGCTCCCCTGTCGGGTCTAAAATATTGTGTCCGGCCACGGTTCCACGGAGACGAAGCCTCTGACACAGGATTCCTCTGCCATTTCGCGGACCGCATTCATTTGAGCAGCCCGACGAAGCCGTTCGATGGGGGAAATGTTCGGGAGTCCGGTGATAATTCTCGCGGCCAGCCGACTGAGAACTTCTATTTTGTCTTTTTTGGAGGGGTGAGCTTAAGATGGTGGTAGCCGTGTACTGTGTTGGATACCGAGAGCGTGCAAACCAGTTGTCTTAAAAGTTTCTCCTCCCCCTCCCCCTCCCCCAAGTTGTGGTGGTGGTACTATGTCAGATAATATGTGGACCGCATTTCCATCTAGCAAACGGAGCTGGCTCTGAGCGACACGTTTCCCGATTAATAGCGAGCCCTAGGATTTTTATGCTTTTCCGTCGCTCGAGCGGCAACCCATTACGAAAAGGCTGAAATAAGCTCGCTACATTATGCGCGAAACCCCGGCGGTTCGCGATTTTCACGTACATTGTTTCATCGACGGATGGCCTGCATACCCGCCTCGTCTATAAGATTAGTTGTAATGTCAAGGGCGAGAGAAAGCATATGGCACTACTACATACGCTGGTGCCATCTGTGAGATGACCCTGAAACTGCATTTCATTGGAGTGAAGGTCTTGAGGTATTTGCATGGTCAGATGTATATAACACTACTACATACATTTTATTCAAAACTTTTGACATTCTTTATAACAATGTCAAAAGTCTTGCAAGCTAAAAAAAAAATTATGCATAAAAGAAGCTAAAAAAATAATGCATTAAAAAAAATTAGGATATGCACAGAAAGGCTTAGCGTTCCACTCGATGCAACAATGTGTTCTTCCAGACTAGGGCTGGAATATGGAAAACTCCATTTCCACAATAAAGTTTACTCTTTTTCTCCACCATAAGAGGTTTTACGGCAGACGTTGGTAAGCAGTCGCAAGTGTGTGGACCGGCCTTTAGCAACATTACGCAGGTGGCGAGATTGAAGAGGCTAAACTGACCTTCGCTGCGCGTTTGTGGTTTCAGCATGCCTGTCGCTGAAGACGTGCGCCGAGTGTCGCACGGCCAAGCTGAGCTTCAGCTGCTCGTGGTGCGACGCCGTCCAGCGTTGCTCGAGCGGCATCGACAGGCACCGCCAGAGCTGGCTCGAGAACCAGTGTGACCTCGAGGTGAAGCCCTCTTTTGTCTCGAAAAAGAGGAGTCCGGAAGCCACCACTCCAGCATTGTCGACGGTCCTGACGTGCCGCTCATCTTGTTTTCTTTGGCAATCTTTGTCGCAGGACAAGAAGGACGCTTCCATGTGCTCTTCGTCTGCTGTTTCTCCCATGCCTCCGAAGCCAGCACCCACCGCCAACGGTGAGCGCGCTCGTTTAGTTAGGGCTCTCGATTTTGGTCGTCGAAAGCGAGGCCATGCGGTCAAACTTGAGGTGCATCGAGACCTCGATTCTTCCCGAAGGCCGGTTGCTTAGGCAGTAAGAATACGTTCAAAAGTCAAGCACATATTGGCACGAGGCGGCAAACATTTCTTTGACCGCTGAGCAAAAATGAACATGTGGTTCGCTAGCCAGCCGCGGCCCCTGATGCCCGTTATGCGTATACACTTTGAAATTATTTTTAGAACAACAAAGGAAGCAGGGCCACTGGACACATCTATGTGTCAAAAAGCAGTCCAGCTGGATGTACATAGTAGTATGAAGCTGCCGAGACTGAGCTTTATTTAAATCTCTCTTCGCCTTGTGAACACCGGAGGGAAAGGGGGGCACGCCTAACAGGGAGCTGCGAGCCGTACTTGGACCCACAAAAAGTGCAGGATGGACATTCCTGATATATACTGCAAATGACCTTATTTTTTGCGGTCTCAATATTTTGCAAATTCGGCGAAGTGTAATTTCCAGGAATATTTTGCGTGCACGAAACTTCACGAAACGAGGTGGTATGTTACGTATTCGTTACCATGGGGAAATAAATTTGTGGGATCTATTTTTCGCAATGTTGTACGAGTGGCAAAACTCGCAAACACGAGGTCCTTGTGCAAATTAAGTCGTTTACAGTAGTGCCTGACCCCTTCCAGCACGTGCTAACCGCATTCCGTCTTGCTTTGGGTCAGGCACGTAGCCAGGGGGGCCCATGGGGCCCGGGCACCCCCCCCCCCCGAAATCTTCCATTTTGCTGGGGCCTCCTCTCCCCCTCCCCTCATACAGCATTTTGTCATGGGCGGGCCCCCCCCCCCGAAACAAAATCCTGGCTACGTGCCTGCTGCTTTAACTTCCTCTAGGCTTCCTCTAAATGTAGGAAGCCTGGGCCAAAGACTGGCCAACGGAAGGTCCTCTCTGCCATTCTAATGCAGTCGGTAAATATAGCTACTCCGTTCTGTCATCACATGCGTACTGTAGAATACCGCACATCCGCCCATAAAGCACCCATTACCAAATTTGTAAGATCTGAGAAAATATGCACAGCAGATTTATATATAAAATTGATGACTAGACAAGCGCCCATCCCCCATTGTTTCGCGATTATCTCTAAATTTTGAGTGGGTGCTTGCCCGGTATTTTACGGTAGTACTTTGTACTGTGCACGGCATCGGAAGACTGATGTCGAGCTCTGTTAAAGCGGCACACCCCTAGGAGGGTCAACTTTTGAACCCTTGGCTTAAAATGGTTTAAATTTACAAGGTAGGCTGGTGGTCACGCTAGGAAGTGCGTAACAAAATTTCAGGTCTGTCAGGTAAATGAGAAGGAAATTAGAACAGCTTCTATCAGCAACACGTCCACATTGTTTAGTAAACCTATCGTCAGAAAACTATCACAATATTCAAGATTTGTATTCGCTAGATATGTAGCAGAATGCCTAGGGGATGTGGCTATGGAAAGGTTTTTGCAAGAAGTCAGTTATTTCTATAAATTTTCTCTTCTGCAAAATTGGTCAACTTTTTATCTTCAGTGTCTTCGACAAAATGTCAACATTTTTTATAAACGACATCTGTAAAGTGACAAAAGCATTCCATAGCCGCACTCCTTATTAAATTTCAGTCAGGAAAAGTGAAGAACAAGCCTTCCCTATATTGCCATTATCAATCGATAGGTTGACTAAAATGGAATTTATACCAAAAAGTGGAACGGAGAAAAAATGCGTTCAAAGTGCTCCAAACCCTACCTTTTCTTTAGCTTCAATGGACAGAAAATAATTTATTAAAAATTAACTATGCAGTCTAAACTAATGAAACTTTCTGGGAATACTCTCTAGATGTTGTTGGATGTATTTATGTAATTTTTCAAAATCACCTTTTTTGCAGAAATTTTTTTTTCTGGGTAGTGTCTCCCCTTAAAATTTTCTAATGAAACATGCTCATTGGCTAAGTCAGCCTGGTCTATGTGAATCCCACGTCAGTATGAGAAGCAAATTACTCTGAACGGGTTTAATTAACTTTTCGTAGTGGTACTTAGCCCATTTAGTTTCAATTTTCATTCTACATACTACAACTTGTTTTCACGTCAAGAAAAAGTTTTGTGCATTGTTCACACGCTGCACGAAGTAGTTCTTACAAGATTTGGTTGTCAGAGCAAGAAGCGATGCTCTTATAGTTTGAAACGTGTATGTCTCGGTAAGGTAACATATATCTAATCTAAAATGCACCTACATATATCTTCATTTCTCTACATAAAGGGGGAAATTATGTTCCACGAGGAGTGGGACTTTTTTGCTATGGTTCTTGAGGGGAAAACGAGTTATAGAGGCTATTAACTGGCAATGTAGCACGCCTGTACTGATTCCAGTTTATTTTCAGTTTAATTTTATTCCCTAGATCGGGAGTTCCCTAACTTTTCTAAGTCGAGTGGCAGCTGAGGAACACCTCCCAGTCTCGGCATTGACAAAATGAAACGGCGCAGAAGTGTTTGGACCTTGTACACAATATTTAACATACTAGGGAGTATTTGGCTCATAGTTAAGCATCAGTGGGCTTGCTAAAGTAGTGCCTAAACTGAAAAAAATGCATACCTGGGGGCAGGGACGGTTGAGGAAATTTCGGAGCCCAGGGAAACCACGAGTGCACTCTGGGGACCCCTAGGTCCCTAGGAACCCGGTTTGAGAACCCACGAGATTTTAGCTGGCCCAGTCACCTGAAAGGGAAGCCGAAGCACTTTCCAAGTAAACAGAATATGAATCGGACTTCTGAAGTTTATTGTCTCGTAAATTCCATTACCTCGCTTGAACTGGGTCTAAGTAAACGTAAACTGCTTTTATTTTGGAAGAATGTGCGGGGATTGCCGAAGAGAATGCGGCGAGCCCCTTTGCCGCCTGTTATCCGTCCAGCGGATCGTGACATTGTCGTCCGACCACGCCGATGACGTCACTTTCGCCGATTTTACCCTCTCCTCTCGTGCTCTCCCGCGCTCGGCGTGCACTAGCGGTTGGGGCTGCGGCCAAATTTTAATTGGCAGTCGCGTCGTTCCCATTAATAAAATTGAAAGAAAACTTCAGACGCACGACTTTTAAGGTGCCTACATTCCAACTTTCGCAGCTTTTCCGAATTAAAAACGTTTTTCGGCTTTCCTTTACCAAAGATTTAGCTGCGCGTGTCAGTGTTGACAGCTCTTGCGCCACGGAGAGACGAGAATGGTGTGCCTGTGCAGTGCCGAGCACCAGCGGGAAGCCAATGGGCCCGTCGACCGCCCCGTCCTTCCCCACCTCCAAGCCGCGTGGCAACGTGGTGGAAGTGGTCACTTCGTCCGCCAGCGACACCGCCGCTGCCCCCGCTGCGCACAGTGCCTCCGGTGAGCCTCGTCCGTTTGCTCCGGGCCTCCACGACGCGGTAGAACTTTCCTTAGTAGAGTGGAGAAAGAAAACCTCCGAGGAGAGGACGTTTTGCTGAGAGATGTCTTTCACCGAGACATTTGGATAGCTTTTTAGAGAAACTATCGTGTCTGGAACGCCGTGCTGACCGGCGCGTTTACTGCGTCCTCGTTTTCAGTCCTTCAATTTCCGTTGGAGTTGGGACGCTGCGACGACAGAGACACTCGCGTTTGCTCACGATTTTTGCCGTAACTTCTGCGACCAATTGTCGGGATCGCGACATGCGACGGCCCGACGCTCCGACCATTGCGACGTAATTTGTCGCCACCTAAGGACCACTTTCGACGCGTGTGATCAGATGCACGACAAACCAATCGGAGACGCGTTTCAGGCAACGTAGTGAAATGTCAACTGCAGATCACTGAGGCTTCCACGAGGTTCCTTTTGGGTCCATCTTTCTACCGATTTTGATGGCCTTCGTGATTCATTTGCACATCCCAAACCAATGCCTTTTTACAGAAAAGGAAAAAGGGGAAAAAAGGTTTTACTGTGTAACCACTATAGAGGGTGTTTTTGCTTAAGCTTTAGAGATCTGTTTTAAGAAAGCCGTTAAAGCTACACTTATGCGGTTTGTGTGGGTGACTTATACGGCCAGGGGACATCGTATAGGAGGCTAATCGTAACAATCAGTCGGCTAATTAAGCATAATTTGTTAACTAACTTTTTAATTAATGAAAATAGACAGATGGTTCCAATTAGAAACTTGCCGAGCATCATCGGAAACCACTAAATCAAGTCTTTTTAGAAGAGATATGAGGCAGGGGCAGCATTTTACGCCGTTTTGTAGAAATGCTCATTTTGGACACATTTCTAGGTTTAGGTTTCTTGTCGGAGCGCATCTCCGCACTCGCGGTCCTCCCCAGTGGCTGAGACGCACAACACACATGGGCCATCCTTCCCTCCATCCTACGAGGGAGGCGAGATGGTGGTTTCGCGCCACAACCACCGGGGAGCAGGACTTCGGGCGCGAAGATGCGCTCTGATAAGAAACTCGAACCTAAAACGTGTCCGAACTGAGCATTTTTTCAGAACACCATAAAATGCTTCCCCTTCCTTATACCTTTCTAAAAGAGATGATTTAATGTTTTTTGACGACGCTCAGCAAGTTTCTAATTGGAACCATGTCTATTTTCACTAATTAAAATGTTAATTAACAAACTTTACTTAATTAGCCGACTGGTCGTTACGATTAGCCCCCTATACTATGTTCGCCTGGCCGTATAACTCACCTGCACAAACCGCATAACTGTAACTTTCACTTTTTTTGTGTGTTTTTTATAAGCAAATCTGTAAAGCTAGAAAAAGAAACACCCTGTATATATACTATGCAGTATAACTTCGAGTGCCTGTGACAGCAGATTTTACGCGACGATTGTTGTGAATGGTGGCCATTTAGGCTATTGTGGCAGCTCAGATGCACATACCGTAGAACCTCATTGATATGCTTGTCGGAGGACCGCAATAAAAAGAAAATATTTATGATCCGGGAGAACGCAACACAACTGCTAATGCTCTCGAGGGGCTATATATAGTTAAGACAGGAAGCAACTCTCACACTTTTTTTTTTTTTGCATGAAATTTTATAACTGCCATGTTTTATATGTATTCGATATAGGTCAGCCATTTGTATTTTAATTGGAGGTTTACCTATATTCATATTTAAAGAATGTCCACCTATGGTCTGTTTTATTATGGCCGCCTAGGTGGTGCCATTTTGTATGGCAGCGTTGTTTGACGGCAGTGCCGTTTCCGTACATCCGGGCATTTCACCAACCGGGGTAAAGAGAGGGAGAGTGCATGCGCCCGATCTCGATAGCGGACAACAAACTGGTCGTTCATTCAACGACTGGTACCCGGACGGAGTGTGCACTGCGTAGCAACGCGGTACCCTCTGAAATCTACAGTTTCGGCGTTTAATTTAGGTTTCTCTTTGTTGTTTGACCAACCAATGACAGAGCAATGCTGTCCGGTCAATTCCGTTCTTAAGAAACCTCTGACACGCCCCAAAACAAATTTTTTTTCATTCTAGGCGTTAAAATAGTGTATCAGGACATCACCAAAAAATTGTTTCACTTTAGAGTTGCGTAGTTTTTTTTATAAAAAATAGAAATATGAAGCCCAATTCAAAGTGCCCGCCTGTGCCCTGTGACGTAACAATGTACCGCAAGATGTCGGGGCGGTCAGAAGGGAGCCATCGCCGGAAGTCACGTGAGTTGTATCACTCCTCGTGCTTACCGCGACCGCGTGTAATATTTATTTTTATATTTTTGTTATTCTCCGCACCTCCGCGAGCAATCCAAGCGGACAAGGTTGCTTTTATTTGCTTTTCATCGCCTAATGTTGCTGTAAAGGTAGAAGAAGAGGAGTCGGTGAACCTAGTAAACAGGTTCTACTCATGTTCTAGACAAAACACATACTTTATGCTCGACGTTTACTGACGTGTACTTGTACTGTACACTCACCAGTTCGTATTCTCTAGACGGCAGGCATCTTCAGCCTGGAGAGTATCCGATGATTCTATGACTTCGGTGTCTGAACCTTCAGCAATGCGATCAGGCGTGTCGTATGCTAGCAATCCAAATTTCTGCGAGCGTTCTAAAAATTTTTTTTTAAAAACTCGATAGCTTGTTTTGTTTCCAGTATGGCTCTGTACCATCGGACTGATGGCATGCACTCGTACACTGGCTTGTACTCGCAACGCTTTCATCATTGACCTCCATCACGTCAATCCACTGACTCTTCGTCCTCAACTTTTACAGCACGCAAACTAACCAAAAGTGCAGCGATAAAAAGCTAGTGGAACTGAAACTTTGTTTTCTACAATCAATCGTAAAAAAAAAAAATAATTTAAAGAAATGAAAAACAGGGTAAAACAAAAAAAAGGTCTTAGGCACGGTTGTGGAGAGCACAAGGAGTGAAACTCACGAGACTTCCGGCGAACCCACTACTATACTCGCGGTCAACTTTCTGTGGCAATCCAAAAGAGGAGGAAAGCGCCTGTATGGCGGTTGGTGCACCCGCTCCCCTAGCATTGACTGCATTGCCACAGAAAGCTGACCGCGAGTATAGTGACGTAAGTCGATGCTCCTTTCTGACCGCCTCGACACCTTGCGGTACATTGTGACGTCGCAGGGCACTGGCAGGCACTTTGAATTTTTTGCCGTGTCAGAGGCCCTTTAAATATGACAGGTTACACGAAACAACCCACTAAATTTGTAAAGCGGCGTTCAATATTACCAGAAAGGCTGGCATCCCTACGCTGAGCACGTGCTAGCTCTGCCATTTCTAACAATCCCTTCAGAGTCGCCGATGGCATTTCGAGAGAAAGGGTAAGCATTGCACTCTTGTCTGAGAGAAACTCTCTCTCTCTCTCTCTCTAATAAAACGGTCTATAAGAGCGAGCGAAATTTTGGAGTTGATCGAGCTAAATCAGGCGTTCCCCCGCGTCAGCCTCTCCCCAGCAGGCCGATGCGAAGTGACGAAGCTTGACGGTGAGCATGTCGGTGCAAAGCTGCTCGGGAATAAAGCGTACGAGAGACGAAGAGGCAGAAAAAGGGAGAACGGAGTAAAAGGTAAAGGGCGGTCGTAGACGAGCAGCCAGTGCAACGCGCCGGCCGCATCCGGTGGCAATTTTGGGGCGTAAGAACAGGGAAGGCAAATGCAACAGACGGGAAAATTAAGACACGTCCTTTAAGCACTGATCATTCGTCGCACAAAAGGCACATTGTTCGCTGCAGACACAATGACAGAATTACCTGTGGACATCCTTCGGGCATGTTCAAGGCACGTTTGTCTCGCACACGTGTGTGCTTCGCACACGTCTGCAGTCAGTTTTTGTATGGCCAATGTGACCGTGATACAAGGAAGGCACCAGGCAGTGTCCGCAGACTGTACGATGTATTAGCGGTGTGACTGTGGCTTAAGGAGTTTCAATGGGACCGGCGTCCGTGAACGCGTAGACCAGGAGCATATCAACGAGGTTCTACCGTAAGAAACAAAATGTAGCTTTGCACCGCCGCTACGTTTCCTTTGCAACATAGTTAAAGCAGCATCCGTGGAGTGAATAACACGTGTCTGTCGGGGTTGCGTCTTCCAATCCCAGAGGGAGACAAGACTGGGGCAAGCGCCGTGGGCTCTGGCACGGTGGTGGCCATCATCATGATCCTGCTGCTGGTGGTGGCCGTGGGGATGTGGCTGCTGTATGCCTACCGCAATCCGCAGACCCCTGCTGGACAGTTCCTCATCAAGGTGGGTCACCGAGCGCCCCTGTCTATGCTTGCCACAGGGGTGATGTTCGCATCGTGTAATGCTTGCTTAGTGTGGCGGCTGTTGCCTTCTGCCGTTTGGTTGCATAGAGACCCTTTCGTGGCAAATGCCACCAGGCAGCGCTCCATTCTTTGATGTCCCGGGGAACTTCCGGTTCATAAAAAGAACGAACAAAGCTTACCTTGGCGCCACTCCTTGAAATGTTGATGAAACGTTTAACCACCAATTCTGCAGGCGAACGCCAAAGGAACGAAGAAGTGGGAGATCTGTTAAAGTTTTTTAAATATTCTTGCAAAACAACCTGCCTCTTCCAAGACGTTAAATAGTACATCCGAATGCCCTCGTTAAATCTCCAACTTTGTTGTCCGTGTTACATTTGTGCTTTCTATCACTGGTGACTTAAGCAAGCTCGACGGGCTTGCGAAAATGGACCAGACGTCACTTGGGAAGCAAGCGGCAGTTTATGTTGTAAACAGCAAAAGGGTCTAGAGGTTCGTTTGTTGCTCTTTCCCGTGCCATTTTAGCGATCAGGGTGACGTAGGGCATGCCAGTAAAGAACTGTTAGCAACTCGCAGCACTGATACTCTGGTACTTCCAGTCTCAATGGCATCCTTTACGAGAATGGGTATATTTTTTGTTTGCTCTAGTTAGATGAGTAATGTGTGAGCCATAAATATGTGTACCATGCTTGCCAGACATACATGGCTGGAGAAATTTGTCTTCTCTGGGACCTGTACTTACAGTGGATTATATAGCTGAAAAGCATAGGAATTTGTTTTAGGGCCAGGTAAGTTTGAGAGGAAAGGCAAGTGTAGAACATAGAACATTTTTTTTTTTTACATATTTACACCCTGGAGAGGGGAAACAGAAGGACAGAACAGCACGAATCTCCAAAATCTTAAGATTCATGTTGTCTCCAAGATTGTTTTGGTTGTCTATATAAGGTTGTGTTTGGTGAAATAAACCTTAGGTTTGTTTAGAGATTCGTGTTGTCCTGTCCTTCTGTTTCCCCACTCCAGGGTTAAAAAAAGGGGGAGGGGGGGGTCAGTATCCAACCAGTTTGCCGGCATCCTTGCATTCAAATCATTTTTTATTCCTGCAAAATTGCCTCTCATATGGAGGTGAAGTCTACCTACAATCCGATCGAGTGGAACTGAGACCAAGAAACTTATTCTTAGCAGAAATTCCCACATCTCAGAAGACAAAAAGACCACTTTGAAAACAGGAATTATATAAAACAAAAATTGCTAAGAGATTCCACCATAACTTATACGAGCATTGATCGATATCCACTTTTGCAAGACTTGCATACAAAGAGGCACCTTGTACCTGCACCGCGTAAGAGGTACTGCTTCTCCCCCTGGCGTCTAACGCCGCACACTCGTACCTGCCTATCCCCGCGATCGGTTGCCAACCCTTGTTTCAATTCAACAGTACCGTCCGAGCCAGTGGCGTCTGCACGGGAGGCCCGGTACACAGCCGCCACGTCGATGCACATCTGAAGGGAGCGGTGCACTGGAAGCGCCGCCAGCACCGGACCCCCCTCACGGCCGCGATGCCAGGAGACTGGAAGGGCCGTCGTGACCACACGAGAAACTCGCCTTGGCACTCCTTGCCAGGGCGAGGTCCCCTTTTCCTTTCTTTCAAACTTTTCTTACTTCCTTCTTTCTCTTAATTATTTCGGGGCAAGCTCCCCGACGTTGCCAACTAACGTCTCCCCAAAGCAAAGAAAGAGAGAGAGAGACTCACAAAAAAAGAGATCTATCCTGAAAGGTTTCTAGGTGATGGTGCCCTAGAAAGTTTCTTGGAGGTGGTAGGTTTCCCCATGCATTTGCATCTAAGCTGGAACTTTCTGTTATTTTCCCTAATTCTTTCGGGGCAAGCTCCCTGACATTCCGAACTCGCACCTCCCTCCAAACAAATAGAGAAAGAAAGACTCGCAAAGAGGGTATCCTTGAAGATTTCTAGTAGCCGGCGCCGTTTCTAAGGCTGCCAATCTCTCCAAAACCACAATTTATTTTCTCTCTCTCTCTCTATCTCTGTCTAGGTGATGACACCCTGGAAAGTTTCCTGGGGGTAGTAGATCTCCCTATGCGTTTGCCTCTAAGCTGAAACTTTACCCTGCAGATTAGCATTTTCTCTACAACTTTCATATCACGAATTTGCTCGTGCATTTTTTTTATGGATCGCATTTATTTCACTTGGAGCTGAGAACATTTTTTCACTTGTTTTAGCCATTTCGTATCAAATTAGGTAGACTTTTTGGAACAAGCAATTTTTCTTTGCTAATCTCTGCAGGTTTCTGAAGTTTCTTTATGAATTAATTTTTATTGTGCATGGATAATTATTTAGGGAGTTTTCCATGATCCCTAGAATATGCTTGGGAACTAAGTCATTCATGGCCGTCGCACTTGATTGGCGTCGTTTCCACAATCTAGTAGCTTGAAGAGTTGCGTTAGGCAGTCGGGGAGCTTGCACCAACGCGTGCCTTAGCAGCTCTGTTCCCTTTTACAATCCCTTTTCTGACTTTTTTTTTTCTTTGTCTAAGAGTGTTTGTTTTGGCATTTTGAGTGTGCTACAGTTTGAGGGCACAAATTTTTGCTGCTTTTAGCCCCTCTTTATCTATGTTGCATCCGTAGGCGATAGTGATATTTGTCTCTTGTTCCACGAGGTGGGTGCAGCTTTATTGGAAGGCGTGGCTTTGAAAAGCCCTTCGGTTGCACGACTGCTTGCACGTCACTCAGCCGAGTTCCATGGCGTCACACCCGGTCCCCTTGCTACACAGGAGTCCGGCCCTGTAGGACAATTTCCTCGTCAGTTTGCCCCGATCCAAACCTCGTCAATGTACCATTTCTCTCCGTCAAGTGCCTTGCAGAGAAACGAGTCCTAGAAGGATTGGGAAGGCACTCTCCACGCAGGGAGTCACGTTCAATGTTGCCGAGCCAATTGGCCTGTCTGGCGCACCTGCAAATTTTGGTTGGTGGGCTAGCTACCCTGCATACACCTATTGGTTTGTCAAATATCAAACTGGAAGGTGTCGACAGAGGCACTCTGCAACGAGTTGACAATCGACCATGAGGCTTCAGACTAATATTTTGTGACACCTGCAGTATTCTTCTGACACCTTCGAATCTCCCTGAAGATCTCTGTTTTGAGGTTGTTGTTTTTTTTCTTCACATTCCAGACTGCTTGTGAACTTCTCAAAACTTGCTTCTCCTAGTTATGATCTGATTGGCCATCGGCATTAGCATTTGTTTGAAAGCCGTCGGTTAGGCCTAGCCTTCAGCTAAACCTAACCATTGGTTAGGCTTAGGCTGCGTTTAGGTCCAACTATTGGTTAGGTGTTGCCATTATTTAGGCCTAATACCAGTTAGGCCTAACCACCCGCTATGGCTCCATCTAATTTTTATTGTTTTTACTGTACTGCTTTTAGTTTTATCTTAATTATCAAGTTTTATTCCACATCCTAGATAGGCTATTATGTTTTTCTTCATGTTTAGTGCTAGCTAATTACACGACACCGCTATATCACCTTTTCCGCTCTGGTACTTGTTGAACCAGTAACTTCTGAGAATGTGAGGCACTTGGAAAACTATCTTTGGAGAATGAAACTTGTGGAAAGAAGCCTAAAAATGAATCTTCATCGAAAGCAAGCTTCAAATTTTTGTGCCGTTTGACCCGAGAATGGAAAGCAGGGCATTGCTTGAAACGAGGCTAAAGAACGTCTGCTGGAGCCCGAGCCAAGTCTGCGTCTTTCGTCGTCCGTGTCCTCAAGCTTTCTCCTCGCGTTTGCAGCGTGAGCACCCTCTTCTCGTTCGGGTTTCCCTAACCACCGCAAACCATATATTACCTTCGATGTACATAAGCGTATATACATAGTTATAGTACATAGTTTATAAGTGCGTAACCCACGTTATGCCTGTGATGCTCATTTTTTTTCCTAACTTGTTTCCCAAATAACGTCGGCCGAGTTTTCATGAGTATTGAGGTTGCCAGTGCCCAGGTGCCACTGCGTCGCGTGCACGAGGGGATAACCGTATCGAGTTAACGGGGAGCGGGAGCCAGCTTCCGGCTTGACCAATCGGCTGTTGGCCCGGAGTCTCACAATCGCTTGGGTGTAAGTGAAAGGCACCTCGCATGGTGCGAGTCACACAGTTGATTGGATCAGCAAGCATGTAATATGCACTCCCCGTTGGGCCATTATACTCCGTCTGACGTGAACTCCAACCGCAACCAATGCTACAATCCGACGGAGCCGGTCGAGCAGCTCCTAAAGTGGATCGTCCTGGCTTTCGTTGTCTTTGGGCGTTTGCCATCACCGGATAAACCAATCGGGAGCAGTGAAAGCACCGTGGTCCTGCACTTTCAGTGCACGAGTGCCCCGACGGTGTTCTTTTGGCGCTGTTCAATTGGGTCGTGGCGTCGGCTGCGGTCAGGCTTGCGTAAAACGGAGAATGGCAAAGGAGTCTGCTGCGGTTGCATTTTTATACGACCAGGTCAGGCGAAGAACGTGTCTCTACAATTCTGTAAAACGTAGACGAAAAGTGAGCGTAAACGGGGCTGCATTGGCTTCTTCGTAAAAGGTGTCTTTGCATTGTGCACACGACGCTCTTGCACCCCTGGAGTTCAGTTTTTCTATGTAAGGTGCATTGTTTGTCGGCCTTGCCCAAAGCTCGGCAGTGCTTTTCGATGTCGGAAGGACGAGGCTTGCTCCGTTTGGGGTTAGCCTATTTTTGTACAGAAGTCCTTCGTGTGAATGTTTGCCGAGGACTACGAGGCTTGCAAATATGGGCGAGAAAAGTTAGGAAATTTCTTTACAATCTCAAAAGAAGGCAGAATGGAGGAAAGTTTGTTTCCGAAAAGATTCTGTAATTATCGCGTTGCGTTGGTCACGAGCGTGAAGCGTATGCGGTGTGAAGGATTACAGTTTTTTTTTCTCGCAGGAACTTCGGGAGACAGTTGCCGTTGGTTAAGCAGAAATTGTATTTTATCGATGAATTTGCGAGTGTGAATTGTGTTTTAGCTTCTATGCATGCCACGGCATATAGAAGCCTTAAAACCCCTCTTTTATCCTGAGTTTTTTTAGCCTTTGTTTTTTCTTTGCTGGGTTCTTTTATTTTTATATTTTTAGAACTCTCATACTAGCAGTTGTAATTATAGCTTGGTAACTGCTCAAGTTTGGAGAAGTGCAAGCAGTACTAAAGCCTATATTTGGATATAAAAATAAGTTTTGTCTTGGCTCAAACACGTACCTGTCCCATTGCACCAGCAGCAATTGTTCCGAGATATTTTGCGTGAAACTCGCTGGACAACCATTTTCCTTACATATTCAGATTTTATGCGATGTAAGGATTTGTACTGCATATTTCCAAAGGCTTACGAGAGCGCTCTAAGTAAATAAAATTAATGCTCGACGTTTTGGACTCATTGTGGTCGTGCTTGTTTGCTGTGTGTGTGTTTTTTTTTTGTGGAGTTCAGTGGCAGCCATTTTTAAAATAGCTTCCCATATAAAAAAAATCTAATGCAAAAAAAGAAATCTGAAAAAAAACGGGTCCCGTTTTTTTTTAATGTTGCACTACTGAACTTCGTGGTTTCGAGTGTCAGTGATGTACTTACCATAGAAAGGGGATTTTAGGGTTTTTTTGTTTTTATACGAGTAAGGTTTTAAATAAATGGGAATATCAGTTTGTCAGTAAGCATATTTAAAAATACACGTTGATGGTAAGTTACCTGTGGATTAAATACAACGCACACATGAGAACTGTAGTATTTGAAAAGCGGGGCGTCTGATGTATAGGTACTTGGTAGATGAGAAATTCATCCAGCGCAGTATGGCCATACAAGCATTCAAGGTGCCGGGCTCTGGCTGCGCGTGCACCGAAGAAGTGTTACCACTTATCAAAGGCAGTAAGCTGGCGGCCAACATTGAGAAACCTGGGGCACCTCCTCAGGAGGACTTGCAGAAAGGGTAGGCTCTCGGCCACCACATTGAGCTGCGGCGGAAGGGAGAAACAACCCCTCATTCGAGGGCCGTGAAGGAGCGCGCCTGTTCGCTCTAGTCGGCCTTGGAAATGGGGCTCAGGGTCGCTGTAATTCGAGTTTTTGTAGTCTGTTCATTTGCTCACGCCGCCATTCCCACCATTGCGCTTCAAGATCTTCGGGAACCTTTATTAAACACACGTCATGTAGAAACATTACACATACAACAAGCCTCCTCTGAACATACAAACAGTGGCGTAGCCAGGATTTCATTTTGGGGGCGGGAAGGGAGGGGGGGGGGGTCAAGTGGCGTGTATCCTCCTCCCCCCCCCACCCCAAATGACGAAGCAAGGTGAGTTCGGCGGTACGGATGCTCACTCAGAGGCTGGCGAGGCACTGTAAATAAAACTGGTAAAGCTGCATTGTAATTTTTGAAAATGGAGCAGGCTTCATTTACAGGAATACGGGCGTGGTGGCTCATTGTTCTGTCGTCGTAGTTGCGGCCAACCAACTTTAACAGCTTTCTCACAGCACCCGATTCCCCCGCTTTTTGAGGTACCACTGCATTAACAACACATGAAGGGAATTCGAAAGCAGACACAAGCGACGCTCGATCACTTGCGTCTGCTTTTGCGCATTTTGAGGTTGGTCACCAGCTGATAGCGTTGACTGTAGGGAGGGGCTGCAGTTTGGGAGTTTTTGCTTACAAGGTGCGTTAACGTATACCATAATGCTCACCTCAAGCTCGATATCATAAGATGCTTGTTTTTGCGAGTGACAGCACGCCGACACCAAATTCGTGGCTTCTTGTACAGCGTAGACGTAGCTTGCATCGCTGAGTTTATTCTCTTTGCGAAGTGTTGAGGAATGAAAGAAGCTTTTCATGTTAGAAATCGGCTCGATTCCTTGCCGTAAGACAATCGCAAGGAAGGAATTCTTACCGCCAGCTAACGTTTTCACTCGGGAAAAATCTGAATGCGCAAGTTCGTACTACCCCGTAGGGGGTGCTGATAGACGGTTTTTCCTGAAGCCCCTCTATCCCGGGAAAAGTGGCGCCATTCTTTGAGCAAGCCACCGCGCACACCATTGGCCAGTTGTCACGTGACACCCTGATTTCGGATCTGGACTTCCGGTCGCCATTACTTTCCTAAGCTGTTGCTATGCCGCAGCTACAGGGCTGCCGCGCCTGTGGAAAAGTCGGCCGGAGAGCCTTTCAGTGTTCCCTCTGGAACGGAAAATTAACCTCAGAGGAAGGTCCTGCTTCACCGAATCGAGCAAAATGATTGCAAACCAGGATGCAAAAAGACGACTGTTTAGAGCGAGTTATGCACTCCATTCCACCGTAAGCGCAAAAGATGCAATAGCTATCGCAACAATGTCGACTTCGTATGCCCGTGCCGTGGAAGCAGCGTCGCTCAAAATGGCCTGCTCCTGCACGGGCTTGGAGCATCGGTGTCGCTCCCACTTACGGGTGCGTGCGGAGTGCGCTCGCTCATCAAGTGTGGCACACATGCTCGCGTACCATGCTTTGTTTCGCACAAAGTTCATAAGCTTGCAATGCTCTCGCAGCTGCGGACGCGAGCATGTGGCCCGATTCAACATAAAGCGCCGTTCACACATCTACGACCGAGAGAGATAAGACCGGTTTTTAAGCCTCTTGCGACATTTTAAGGCCCGTTTACACTCTTACGACCGAGAAAGACCGAGACTTGTTAAAACCTTAAAATTTCTTAGGACGAGAGAACACGCTGGCGCCATCTATGCGGTGTCCCTGGAACTGCATTTCACAAGAGTGAAGGTTTTGTGGGATTTCCGAGGTCAAATGTGCATAATACCTATAGGAAAAGGTCGTTTATGACGTTGACAAAAGTTTTTCGAGCCAAGAAAGAAAGGATAATGCGCGAGAGAAATAGTAAATATGCCAAACCGCCAAGTTTACACTGTTACCCAATAGGTGGCGCCAGTGTGTCCTCTCGTAAGAGGTTTTAAGGAACCCAGTTTTAAGAGGTCGCAAGTGTGTGAACGGGCCTTCAGGACCAGCTCTGCAGCAGCGCATCTGGTCCTAAGACGTCGCAAGAGGCTTAAGAACCGGTCTCGTCTCTCGGTCGGCTCGCTGAAGGGGTGAACAGCCTTGTGCGAGTGAAGCCAGTGCGACAACCACGGTATGCTTTCTCTATACGTTAAAAATAAGTAGTGAATCATCTGAATTGTGGAGAATATAATTGCAATTTGGCAGTTTGATATGATTAAAAAGGATTTGCGATTCCTGTGAAGCCGAAGGGGCGGACAGGTACTTACGGGACACTGACCGATAATGCAACTCGGTAGGGACGATTGTCCAAAGCACCTTTGGGATCTACGGTTAGATGAACAGATCTAGAGCGGCTTCAGGGCGGTCGGATGTGAATACGGGCTGTAAATGAAGTCGCTGCCACACTTATACGACGAGAAAAGTCCACACAACCGGCTTCGTGCCGCTCCAGCTGATCGAGACGTCGAGACGCTTGGGAACTTCCAGAGGGCACCTCCGTCGCAAACCGGAAGTTAGAGGTGGGCTAAGGAGGGTTTTCGGAGGAGGAGGGAAGAGAATGCGCCACTTTTCCCAGATGCAGGGGCTTTAGTTTTTCCGTAGCGCCTCCTGGCCAAAGCAGGAGGCCCATGTCGCTGACACGCAGAAATACAGAACCACGTTGACTGCCGGTTGGCACTCGGCATCGGAAAACTAACCGAACTCGGCACAGAAGGCACTGCTCCCGACAGCAAAACCTGCCTGTCTTGGATGCAGTTTCCGTGATTTCCATAATGTCGTCAACGTCGGCACATCCACTGTGGACACATCGTTCCGCGTAGACCGCATGGTTCCGCGTGGGTTCTGCAATCCGGAGATGGCCATCTTAGCCCAGTGTACGTAGCGCTGCTGGCACTGCTTCGGAACTTCGCTGTTTCTAGCCGCTTCGTTTGATAAAATTAGGGGTAAAAAGAATGAAAGCCCTGTAAGAGCGCAGCTCTTGAGGAGGAGGAGGGAAGGGTACTCAGGGGAAGGTATACCCCTCCTCACTTCGTCATCCTGTCTGCTACCCCTCCCTCCTAGCGGCGTCGCCTCGCGAGGGTCACGTGACGATGACGTCATCCTCACGCATGACATCGGTGACGATCAGACGATGCCGATGAAGTCACTGATGACGTCATCAGTGACGTCACGCGTCCTACAATGCACCGCGCGATTACGACGCCGACGCCACTCAAGCCGGAAACGGGCACTCTGAAGTGAATGCAACCGAAATGCTCTGCACGTTTGGACTGGGAGTCGATTACAGGCGGCCTTCGCTGCCGCTGAAGCTCAATCAACTTAACTTTTATTAAACAACGCGTGCGACGTGCTCGACAAACGAAACCGAAAAACGATGAGTCGGGAGGGCGCAAGCCTTCTCCCGTCTGCCTGGAGAAGGAGGAAAATGTCTCGTTCCTCCCTTCTTCGTGTCCGCTTGGTGGCGCGTCAGTAGAAGGGAGGAAGATGCGCCGTTGCTGCCTTTTCCTCTATTTTTTTCTTAGAGTGAGTGCAGCTCCTGAGGAGGAGGGGAGAGTATGCACCTCCTCCGTACCCTCCTCCTTTCTTGCTCCTCTCCTCCTGCCGCTGAATTTGCTCATGGGTGACGTGACATGAAGTCGCGACGTCATTTTCCCCGCTAAATTTTGCGGGGAAACTGAATTGATGTTGTGGTCACGTGACGTCAATTTCCCCGCTGAATTTAGCGGATAAACGTCCCATAATGCAACGCGCTTTACGCCGACGCCGCTCAACCCGGAAATGGGCGCCTAAGAGCTGCGCTTTAAAACAAAATCGGTCACGCTTGTGTGATCTGAGTCGCGCTCTAGACAAGTAACTGTCATCATCAGCCGGCGTGAGATGAAATCACCTCTAAATTCCTAAAAATACTAAGTATCTGAGCGCAGCTATTTATTGACTTACTGTTCACTCAGTCCCTCACCGCAGGCATCATACCAGAGGACTGGAAAAAGGGAAAGGTCGTTCCAATCTACAAATCAGGTAACAAAGATTCTCCACTAAATTACCGTCCCATCTCTTTAACGAGCGTGCCTTGCAAAATCATGGAACACGTCATCTACTCCCAAGTAATGCATTTCCTAGACTCTATTAATTTTTTTCACCCGTCGCAACACGGGTTTCGCAAGGGCTTTTCTTGCGAAACCCAGCTGGCTATTTTCGTTCATGATCTGCATGCTAATCTTGATTCTAACCTACAGACTGACGTGATTTTCCTGGACTTCGCAAAAGCATTCGATAAAGTACCGCATAAACGTTTGCTTCTAAAACTTTCTCAGTTAAATTTAAACTCTGATATCTTACGTTGGATTAAAGAATTCCTGAACAATCGCTCTCAGTCTGTTCTTGTTAACAACCAGTCCTCTCATTCACTTCCAGTCACATCAGGCGTCCCCCAAGGATCCGTCCTTGGTCCCCTCTTGTTCCTAATATACATTAACGATTTACCGCTTCATGTGTCTGGTCATATCCGTATGTTTGCTGACGATTGTGTTATCTATCGCTCTGTGACTAACATTTCTGATCAACAATCTCTCCAAGATGACCTTAACCACGTACAAGAATGGTGTGACGACTGGCTTATGAAGCTAAACATTGATAAATGCAAACTCGTGTCCTTTCATCGCCGCCGTAATCCCCTTCTCTTCCCTTACGCTATCGCTAACATGTCCGTAGAAATCGTAGAGTCATATAAATACCTCGGCGTCACTCTGTGCAACGATCTATCCTGGCGCACGCATGTAACTAATGTTATCTCATCTGCAAACAAAACATTGGGATTCTTAAAACGTCACCTCCGTCACGCCCCCCAACAAGTGAAATTACTCGCCTACAAATCACTTATCAGGTCAAAGCTGGAATATGCGTCCGCAATCTGGAGCCCGCACCAAGTATATCTCATAAACGCACTTGAGGCAGTTCAAAATCGCGCTACTAGATTCATTCATTCCTCGTATTCATATAACGTCAGCATATCCTCCCTGAAAGCAGAATCAGGCTTGCCTAGCCTCTCTACCCGTCGTCGCATCACCACGCTTTCCTTGTTTCACAAGTTCTATTATTCTCCGCTTGGTTCCATGCCTTACATCATACCGCCGGCACGCATTTCTCAACGCACTGGTCATCCGCTCCAAGTGGCACGCCCACGCGCCCGTACTGTCACATTTTTTTCCTCATTTTTTCCCCGAGCAGCCTCAGACTGGAACGGCCTTTCCCACAACATCGCTGCCGTCACCTGCCCATCAACTTTCATGGACAATGTAGCATCTCATATCTCTCTCTGAATATTTATGGCACCCAAGAACTGATCACATGTGTACCCACCCCTTATGTAATACCCCCTGATGGGGGGTCTTTAAGGTAATAAAGTGAAGTGAAGTGAAGTGGAATTCGGCGAAACGACCGCGCCACGCGCTGCTATAACCCACCGCGGTAACCAGAGTCTCGACGCCCTAAATGCTACCAGTACCGACAATTCACGTGTGACGTCACTCCGTACGTCACCTCCGTTTTCGGAGGCCCAAAAACGAGAAACACAGATAGTTGAGTTTCCCGGTTTCTTCAGTTCTTTCATAGGTATAGAAATATCCGTCACAAATGTCTATAAAAATTTAGGCAGTATGCCAGGTTCCCAAGAAGCCTAAAAACACAATTAATAAAAAATTAAATTAAATCGTCTTCATTGTCCCTTTAAGGATAAAGAGTCAATCTTGGCGGCCAGTCACAAATTAAAAAAACACTACTTTCGCTGTTCAAGAGGACTATTCTCAGTCAGTTGGCCTAGCGCACAGAGGCTATTGAGGTTGCAGAGCAGCAAAACTTCGCCCTTCAAGATTCGCTTTGATAAACTGCATGTTCATAACAAGCGTTACGTTTACGATCCGACTTTGTGAAA
>JAZHYW010017562.1:0-55622 GCA_037355805.1 Ixodes ricinus | reverse complement strand
CTATTCACCGAGATCGATCACGCGAGGAGCAAAGAATTGAGCGCCGTGCGTAGAGCAAGGTTACGGTCGCTTCGCCAACGTTGCACGCGCTCTGACGAATGTTCCCCTGCTTTGGTCTCCTTCTCCTTGTTTTTTGTTTCCTATGCACGGCAGGCACGCGCGGAGCCACTATTCGCCGAATTCAGTCGTGTGACGAACAAAGAATCCAGGGCCGGGCAGGAAACCCGGTGCTATGGCCACCCGCCCAGGATGAACGCGCAAGTGTTGCTCCCGTGGGGAGCCTCTACAGGAGGTTTACCACACAGTCGCGAGAGCACGGACCGCCAAGAGCGAGTCCGACGCTGCTGATTAACTACAGCTCAAGCTCGGAGCCAGAGAACTAGTTGATCGACTGCCAACAGGAGAAGGGGGGATCGGTGGCTGAGTGGGCTAGCGCGCACACAGCTCGGAGCACATGGAGCGAAAGCTCGCACTGCAGAACCCAGGAATCCTGGGTTTAATCTCCACCTATGCCCGTTTCGATCTGGATGAGCATCGTACCGGCGTACGGTGGTGTACCACTACTGCGTGGTGCACGTTAAAAAAACCAGGCTAGCGGTTGTACTGCTCTGGCTCAATCGCTCATCTACAGAGAGTGACTCGTCGCAACTTTGAATGGCTGACCAACTACGCGCTGTCTAAATATCCACACAACCCCTATTATTATTCTACAGGAGAAGGGCGAAGACTGACCTGCCTGAACCAGAATTCCAAATGGGCAAACACCGGAAGCCATGGTGCACCAAGCGCCAAAACGACCGGGCAAAGGAGCAGTCGGAAAACACGTAGGTGTTCATTTCCACCGGCTAACATTTGAGGCTCCGAGGGTCGGTAACCATGCCTTAGTGATGGAGTTGTCTGGTTGGATAAACGCCACGACGCCACTCCAGACCATCTGCGAGTTCAGGAAGCGCGACATCCACCGACCAGGCCCACGAAAGGGAGTTTGCTCGATCCAGCTCGTCGGGAGTGACTCGGGTCGCGCATGCTTCTTCGGCAACGCGAGCTAACGGCACATTAACTAACTTCGCCAGCGTCTGTCTTAACCCCTAATGGAACGGCCGTTTGGTTAACTTTTAATGACCGCTGTTTGGCAAAAAGGTGGCGTTGCCTCCGCGCTCGGGTAAATATTGGCTCAATGCGATCGAGGAACGAGCACATGACGTGAGGGAGCTAAAAATAAAGAGCCAAATATCGCGCAGGGGGTCCGGGTCATCTAACACCCACAAAATGGTGCGGAGGGAGAGTACGCGGCATGCCGTGTCTACGCAGCATGCCCTTCCCACCCAATGACCTAGGAAGGCGGTGCACCGACCTTGTCACCAGCCTCGGTGAGCGGCTTTATTAGAGCCGGAAGAGAGATGAGGTGACGGCATGAAGCTTAGCTAGTTAATTCATTGCTATATATAGTGCCAGCTAAACTTAAAAAAGAACTGGAAAGATATAAAGAAGACATACACACCGCTGGGCTAGCAACTGTTTGATAAGATGGCATTTTTCTATATTGAGTTCCTCTTCATGTTTTCTTTATCTACATCTACATCATATTTGGCTTAATTGAGTAACGTCTTCCGTTTCTTCTAGTTTAGGAAGGTGCTCGGTTATAAGAGTATACTCTTATAACCGAGTACCTTCCTCGTCTATCATTTGTCGGCCATGGGTGTGGCCGCTCTAAGATAGAGAATTTCCTTGTGGTGTAGCGCGATGGAAAGCACACTCACACATTTGTCCGCCTTTTAGTCAATAGCAAGGGCCCCCAGGATTTCTCGCCCAGAACTTGTTGCAGTTTCTTGCCACCATGTTTATGTTAGAAAACTCTGGCGACACATTGACTGAATCCACAATGGGCGGGTAGGTGTCCTGCTGCTCTAATGACATTCACTGAAGCTGCATGCTCTCTCGTCCGATCATTGATGCACCTCCCAGTCTGTCCAATGCAAGACTAACCACATGACAGTGCGATTTTGTATACAACCTCCTTCGCAATGATGCCAACCAAGTAGTAACATTTTACCTGAAATAACGGGTTAAACTGCTTGGGGCGGATAAGGAGGGATGGTTCGTTTTGGTGCCAGAAGATATTTTCTTAGTGAAGGCTAAGCAAGCGGTGGAAAATAATTTAAAAAAGGTGGATCGGGTATCACTTATCAAGGTCAAAGAGACGGCTGCCAAGATGTGTGTGAATTTATGGGTCTTGATCGGTTAGAACGCATCGTTAACTGGAAGCCAAGGGTCTAAATCCGGAGATGTTTTTCCCGTAAAACCCATAAGGAGGCTCTCCTGTTCAGGGTGATTGTAACGCAAAGAGGATCGTGGCAGGTACAATTGTGGGCGTACCCGCAGCATCACCTTTCTCGGTTGATCCTTCAATGTCCCTTCAGAGTGGAGGGTGCGGAATACGTGGCATTCAGTATCCGAAAGACACAAAACCTGGCTCGTGTCATGCGGTGTCATTCGACGTAGTCGACTTGTTTTATTCTATTCCGCATAAAGAATCTTTGCTTGCGATTCAGGAAAGTATAAAAAATAGGGGTCCTCACCTTTCAAAATGATTGCAGAATTTATGAGGAAAGATTTTTAGGGTATGCTGTGTTTCTACATCCGCTCCACGTATGTTGTCTTTGATGACGCCGTTCACCTGCAGAAAGAAGGTATCTCCATGGGCTCAGGCGTGGCGCCAGTCTTAAGTGATATCTATCTCTCAAGGTGCGACAGAGGGATTGAACAAATGTTAGAAGCCGATGTTTTCGCATTTTAAGATATGTGGACGATTATTTGGTGCTGTTTCACCCACGGTAAGCGTGTCAAAAAGCTGATTTTCTTTCAAAAACATTGGGAGTATATAGGACCTGCTCCACGGCGGCTTTACAAAGGAGGATCCTGTAATAATGGTAACTTGCAATTTCTGGACCTTTCGTTGTCGCTTCAGCAATCACACGTATGCTGGTGTTATGCTCCCAGATCAAAAAGTGTCTGCTCCCTAAGGTCCCAACCATTTAAAGGCGGTTAAAAAGGTATGGTCCTTACCTGTCTATGCGCATCCTTGGCGAAGTCTTGTCCACACAGGATGGTGGAGAGTTGTACATCATAGGTGAGCAGGCTGAAGAAGGGGGTTACTCATCAGCACCCCTTACAGGGGTGGGTGAATCACTGTTGCAAAGGTTCCGGGGGACTGCTTTGGACCCAGAGAAGTGCAAGCCGGAGAGTGAGACCGGTAGTGGTGCCTGACGTATACAAGGTCAACCACAGGATTAAGAATGTGGCGGGGAGACATCAACTCCCGGTTCTATACTCCGCTCCCAAGAAACTGGAGAAGTTGTGTGGTAGAATTGATGAGAGAGCAGCACACTCAGCGCGATGCGAAACGAAGCATGAAGAGCAGTTCTAAGCGAGCCGAAGTGGGAATTTGTATAGAATACCGCTATCGACGAGAAGTAGTATATTGAAGAGTCTGGTAGATGCGTTAACGATAGACTAAGGGAGCGTGCATTATTTGTCAGATCGTTCCCTGCTGGTTATTTGGCGATTCATTACGACAGGTGTGGGCCCCTAATCGAAATAAATAGCGCGAAGGTCCAGTATAAACTGACAGAACAAGCGCTAACTCTCAACTGTCGTTTTAATAATCCCAGAAGTCGAGAAAGAGGAAGCGTTTCTCTCTCGTCTTGCTTTTCGGTATGAAAAATTCCTAAAATTAAATTGTCTTGATGGGAAGAGGAAGCTGCGTTAAAATAACTGAGAACTAACAAAAACGAAGAGCACCTACAGTGGCATTAACATCTCACCCTCAAAGCGGATGGGATCGAGCGGATGGAGCGCGTTTTTGCCAACCGCTTCGGGACCGATTTTTCCCAACTGCTTCCATGAACCGCAAAGCGGCAACCAATCGCAACGCGACGCTGACGTGACGTCAGTCACTTTCGAAACAAGATGGCACCTGTCGCTAGTGAGGGCGTCCAAGGCGCTGTTATCCAAGCATTACAGCAGACAAATCAAAGGACAAACGTGATGTTCCCATCCTTAACTTCAATCCACCGCGAAAAAAATTGACTCGTAATCTCTAAAGGGCTTCGCACCTGTGATTTAATTCGGGTAAGGGTTAATTTATTATTCCGGGTGCCACAGCCCGAGCTTCGCTGCCTTGTTAGTTTATGCCCGTAGAACGTCGGAATCCGCCCCTGATTTACCGAAATGTCAGTATTTTTTTTACCCACTCAAGATAGTTGGAGTGAACTATCGAAAGTTTTCGACACCGGGCATGACCACCACCATTGCCGATAGAGACGGCGTGAGCCTGATTGCGTAGCCAACGCACTCCGGCTAGAGCGGGCAGAATACCTGCGCTAGCTTGACCTGTAACGTTTACTACTAACAAAAGAAATAAAGGGAACATACTTAAGGAATTGAAGTGTGCGTTCTAAACGTTGCAGAGCTAATCCATACGGCGTTTATTTGAGCTTAATGTCAAAGAAACAGTATACTCGATTGACGTGCAAGTCACTAGAGGAGAGTCCGCCATCAATGAAGCCACGACCGGCTAGCACCGAACACAATCGCCCACACCACAGTGCACCTCACCACTCTCATCTTCGAAAATGATGGAAGCAAACAGCGAGGTGGGAAACTGGCCATCTATCCCGAAATCAAGGTCAGCCTATTCATATGGGAAGGGTCCACTTCGAAGAGAAAGTCGGGGACATCCTCTTGTGAGTCAGCAAGGCGCGCCTAGCTGGGCCTCGCTTCTGGGCGAAGTCGAGGGAATCGCAGACAAGTTTCTGATTTTCCATGTATTTTTTTTTCGCTGCCTGAATTCGTGATGCGTGCAAACATCCCAGTCTCAAAAGCTCGCGCGATCGCCGAGAAACCGCCAATTTATTTATTTATTTATTTATTTATTGATACTGTCAGCCCTAGACAGGGCTTTACAGGAGTGCGTAATACAATGCGGTAATTCACATACATGCACACACAATACACAATTGAAAAAAAGAAGAACGGCAGGCAGATATTACTAATACATGCTGCGACAAAAAGCACAAGGAAAAAAAGATGCTGCTATTATATGACTTGCTGACAAGACGGGCAGTGACACAGCATTCGAAGTGCTCAAGTACTTAAGCAAATTAACGCCAACATAACAAGCGAAAAAAATGGGAATGGACTCTGAGGGTGGGAGTAAAGTCCCTTGATACTTCTTTACAAGTAACGACAACCAATACAAATGACAAAGCACATTCCGCTGGAAGCAAATGGCGGCTTTCAGTTCAAACCCTCTGCGCGCCGCCATTCGCTTCCTAAAACCTGCACCGTCACGCAGTCGGCGCTTCAAAGAATGTCGCTACTTGTAGGAAGTCTCTTTCAGGGACTTTAGGTGGGAGTAGAACACCAGATAAACATCGTGATTGTTGAACACTTACGAATGCGGCAAAGTACTATGCTCTCGACGTTTTAACAAACTCATTAACTGAGGTTAGGCGTGATAGTGCCACTTGGCAGAGCATTCACTCCGTAATCGCTCTAGGAAAAAAACTATACTTGAAGCAATCGTTTCTAACAGACGGGCTCCTCTTATGTACTATAATGACGGTGCCTTGTAGATTCACCAATGCGTATGTCCATGTAATTTCAGATTTTGTTATGCAAATTAAATCATGAAAAATTAAAAGCAAAACTTTATACGTTTCAACTTTGTTCTTAATTCAAAAAGAGCTGGGAGCTCGGCACGACAACATAGATCATGAATCTGTGCGGTTGCTACGGTTGAAATTTAAGCAATACAGAAATAAGGTTAATGCCATGATTCGTCAGGCCAAACGCATGCACTTTAGAAATAAATTTAAGGACGCTCGTTCTGATATAAAAAACTTGGTCGCTCATCAACGATCTCCACGGTACGAAGAAGCGCACTAAAAGCAATGATAGCTACCTTCTTTCGCAATTCTCTACTGATGGACAGAGCATTGCTAATGAATTTAACAATTTTTTCTCTCAAGTATCAGGTATTGCAGGACAACACCCAGCTTCATGTACCTTAAACAATAGTGTCTTAGACTCGGCTTATCTTCCTCTCCTCTCTGAAGAAGAGCTGAGGTCAATCCTTTTAGCCTTAAGCCCAATAAATCGCCAGGTATCGACAATATTTCAGTTAATGACTTGCGCAGAAACTTTGAAGGAATTAGAGCTGTTTTACTTTCGATTTTTAATCAGATTATATCTAATGGTATCATTCCATTAGCAATGAAAACTGCTTTGGTGATTCCCTTATTCAAGGGAGGTGCGCGAAATAACGTACAAAATTATCGACCTATTTCCATTCTGTCTTGCTTTGCTAAAATACTGGAAAAACATTTGTGGATAACTATGAATAGCTTTTTAGATAAACACAGTTTACTATCACCTTATCAGTACGGATTCACACAAGGCCGAGGTACTCAAACGCTCCTTGAGGACTTTTCTGATATGCTCAATTTATCTTTTGAACGGAATCAAGTCGCCTGCGCACTGTTCCTTGATGTCCGCAAGGCATTTGACAGTGTTAGCCATCACATTTTGTTAAGAAAGCTTTCAAAGTTAGGCTTTCGAGGCTCTTTTTTACATTTACTGGAAAACTTTCTAGAGGATAGGCGTCAATGTGTTTCATTTGGAGGGTATCAAAGCGGATTCTTTTCAATCAAAGCGGGTGTCCCCCAGGGCTCGGTCTTAAGTCCACTGTTATATAATCTTTATGTTAATGACCTCTCCATGGCGGTACCGATTTCACTTTTTCAATATGCTGACGACACCGTTATTTTATCTAGAGCGTCCAATTATTCAGATGCCTTTTCGTCTTTACAAACTGCGGCAATTAAAACTATGGACTGGTTTGAAGCTAATTTAATTAAAGTTAATGCATCCAAAACGCAGCTAATATGTTTCCACAACCCTTTGAAAAAAGTTAGTATGACCTCCTCTTTACGATTACATTCGTCTAGATGTCTAGCATGTGCATGTGAGCCTATACAGCATACATCTTCTATAAAATATCTTGGCCTATTCTTTGACAGTGACCTAACCTGGAACACTCATCTTGCTCATGTGTGTAAGAAAATTCGTGCAGTGTCTTGTTTGCTACATAACACGAGATATTTTATGCCACTATCCGTTCGAAAAATTGTTGTACATGCTCTTGTCTACAGTGTACTCCGTTACGGTATTACCGTGTATGGTCATTGTGCTCTGCGTTGGCAAATTAGAATTAATTCGATTCTGCGTTCTTTGTTAAAAAACATTTCCTATGATTTATGCCTTGGTGAGGACATTGACGTGTTTAAAGCACTGCATTTGCCTGATTTTAACTCGCTGTTGATGGAAACTGTTGTTCATAGGCATTTTTGGGATAGTCAATTTAAAGTTCCTTATGTACCTTCTCGTATTCTTAGACCCAAAGAGCGTTACCGGATACCTCGATGTTCGACAAGATTTGGAAAAAGAGCTCGGAGTTACTATGTACCAGCATTTATGAACAAACTACCTTCTAGTATTCTAAATTTAAGAACAAAATACAAGCTTAAGAAAGCCCTGAGGAATTTTAGTTCGTAAAGTGCCCAATAGTTTGTTTTGTTATTCTAATTTTTTTGTGTGGATTTTATTTTACATGTTTCCTTTTGCAAACGGCATGGTTTCACTTACTGTAAGACGCTGCCAGTCAAGCCCAATGTGGCTTAGGCAGGTCTGACTTAACATATGTTTTGTTCATTTGCAATAAAATTAATATTATTATTATTATTATTATCATATTTACTAAAGATGAATCTAGCTGCAAGACGCTGAAGCCTCTCGAGTGTGGTGGTATTGGTTTTTGTATATGGGTCCCACACAATTTTCGCATATTCGAGAACTGGTCTCACCAATGTCTTATACGCTATATTTTTTATTTCTGGTGTGGCGTTAGCTATGTTTCTTCTAAGGTACCAGAGTACCTTGTTAGCTTTTGATGAGACTTTTTCAATGTGAGTGTTCCATCGTAGGTCACTCGTGAATGCTAATACCTAAGTATTTGTGTTCATCCACACGGAGGAGTTTAGTGCCATCTAAAAATAATCATAACTTAAAAATTTATTTTTTCGTGTTACTGTCATCAATACCGTTTTTGAAGGATTTAACACCATCTGCCACTCATCACCACCATTGTTTAATTTTGATGAGGTTATTACTTAGTTCTATTTGATCTTGTTGGGTTTCAATCTTATCATACAATACACAGTCGTCTGCAAACAACTTCATTGGAACAGAAATCCCAAAGCGGAGCGTCATCTATAAATATTAAAAATAACAAAGGTCCCAGAAACACTACCTTGTGGAACTCCCAAAAAAACAGGTACAAAGCTTGACTTATATTCTCCACACTCGACAAACTGAACTCTCGAAGAAAGATAGGACGAAAACCAATTTGTAATTATGGGATTATTAAATAAGGTATCAATTTTAAGCAACAATTTAGGATGAGACACTTTGTCGAATGCTTTGCAAAGTCCAAGAATATTACATCAGTTTGACTTCGGTTGTTAATAGATTGAGCAAGATCATGCACGGTCTCAACAAGTTGTGTTGTCGTAGACATACCTTTGCGGAAACCGTGTTGATATTCATACAGTATATTATGGTCATTTAGAAAAGCCAACATATGTTTAGAAACGATGTGTTCGAGGAGTTTGGAGCATGTACTAATAAGAGATATGGGCGGAAATTTTCTACACAACTCTCCGAACCACCTTTAAGGTCGCCAGCCGCCAACCGCCTCTGGTGCGAAGGCGGATCCGCTTCTAGTGTGTATGCACCATGAGAGACACGCTCTAATTTTGCGTTAAGGAAATTGTAAACGTCTCTCATTTTTTTTTTCTTGTTGATCTCCCTGTTTACATTATGAAACACCCAATAGGTCTTGTTGGGTGCTGAGCGTATCACATGAACGCCCTGCCGGCCAGTAATCTTTTTCAGTCGATGGGTGATGCCGTGGATATTGGGCGCTACCACAAAAGTTTTTCGAGGATTCTTCGTTGTTGCTTCGTTATTGCCCTCAGGATGGCGCTTGATTTTCCGGCAGATTTTTTGCGCATATAAATAGCGGGAGCGTTCTAGGTTAACCTGCATCATCGAGCCTGAGATTTGCGTCATGAAAACTTCTCCCCACCAAATGTTGACATGACGTTTTATGTGCGGAAGTGAGCTTTGTGGTGGCAACTCCTGGTTTTACACTCTTTGAATGTTCGGACCCAAACGGAAGAGATTCTTGCAAGACCTTGACTGATATCTCCAGCACAAGTGTCATTGTGTTAACTCTAAGGACAGATACAGAAATTTAATACGTTCGTTCAAGGGAGTTCATGAGTGAAGCCAAGATCCTAGCAGCTCTGTTCGAAATATGTGACGACGTTTTTGCACCCGTTTATTCGATCATTCACCTCAGTGTTAGGCAATATTAGAAACTTTTCTATATACACAAAATAGGTCTTTGCTCTGGGATCTTTGAACTGTATTTGATGGCAAGTCCGCATGCTGCGAGGTGCAGATCACTGAGGTATGGAGCTACACGGCATTTTATGCTGATGCCATTTTTTGTACATACTTTTAGTTTTTGATGTGTCACTACAGTCACCTTCAGTTAGACGCATAAAAATTCTAAGAAGCTGTCAATGTTAATGCCAGCCTCATTTTGAGAGATTAAAGTACCTTGTTCTTCAGAATATACAGAAATAATAATGCACGCAAAGGACGAACACAGACGCACACAGTTGATTCTATGTTCGCCCTTTACGTGTATTATTATTTCTGTGTATTATGTAACTTTTCAACGCTTTCTGCTACGTGTAGCTTGTTCTTCAATGATGTTTTGTAGAATCCTCAGGAGGTAGCTATGTGGGATGGAATAATACATGTCCTATATGTCATCGATTAACGTAGAAGTTAGGGCTAGTTGGTAAGTAGACATAATAAAAACAAAACTGCGCAAAGATAAGCGACGAAGTACAGGAACAACAGGACACAGCGCTGTGTCCTGTTGTTTCTTCTACTTCGTCCTTGTCTTTGCGCTGTTGTTTTTATCCTATATGTCGATGAAAACCCCTGAGGCGATGTCGTATCGTTTTTCTTTAGGATGAAGCGCTTACACTTTCTGAGTTATAAGTCTTGAATGGGTCTTGTACCTGAATATTGGACAGATGTCTAGCTAGAAAACTCGACCTATGGGCTTGCCACGTGTTCCTTTCCGAAACTACGGCGCGAAACGGAGCACCTGTTTTGCGCGTTTACGTCGAGAAACCTACACTAAGACACGCATCGTATCGATATCTGAAAGCATAAGCAAGAAAATCAAGCGCCAACCCGAGGGCGGTGACGAACAACGAAGAAGCCTCGAACACCTTTTGTGGTAGCACCCTATACTGAAGGGCGCACTCATATATTGAAAAAAGTGCTGGCCGGCAGGGATTTAGGTGATATGCTTGGCGCCAAACAAGGCCTATTCCATGTGCAGGAAGGTAAAGAGGGAGAGCAGCAAAGAAAAACAATATTTAAGGTATCTCACAAGACAAAGTACACCAAATGTGAAAAGGGGGTTGCATATTCAATCCCACTGTCATATGGTCCGTGTTACAATGGACGGACTTGAAGGTGCGCCAATGACCGGACGAGGGAAGATGCAGCTCAGTAAAGGTCATCACAGCAGCAGGGCATCTACCCGCCCACTGTCGTCTGTGTCAGTGTGTGCCATAGTTTTCCAGCATAAACATCCTGGCAAGAAACCGGAACAAGTTCGCTCGAGAAGTCGAGGAAGCCGTTACAGTTGACACAAAGGAGGACAGTTGTGTAAGAGCGCCTTCATTGCGCTGCACCAAACGAAGTTGTCTAGTTTAGAGGGGCCACACCGATGGCGACAAATGAATTATGAGGAAGATGCTCGGTTACAAATGTAGAAAAAGAGGAAGGCATTCCTTAATTAAATTAAATGTACTGTTGATGTAAATAAAATAGAAAGTGAAAAGTAAAAACTCAATATATAGATAAAGAAATTATGATCTTAATAAACAGTTGCTGGTCCAGCGGTGTGTATGCCTTTCTTTCCCTCTCACATTCTTCGTTAATGTTCAACTAACACTACGTATAACGATCAACCAAATAGCTGCGCTTCAAACTACCACAAGTAATCTTTCTAATTTTTTGCACGTCCCTTTTGTTTTATTCTCCTTTACCCAAAGATTCTAAGTCTATTTATTTCGACATCATGCAAAGGATGCTCTCTCGAAGCATCAAGAAGAAGGTCCTCCTCAATGAGGTAAGATAATTATTTGGCCTAATTGAACCTTCACAAGAACACGCCCAAAGAGTCTCCAAGATTCTGATGTCAGAGAAGTGGAAACCAGTTCGCCTTCTAACAGCTTTCGCGAGAGTGAAATGTTCCAGCCGCAGCGTGTTCTCCAATCATATGACATTCACATAATGCAAAACATAAAGCATTTCGGTAAAATACCATTAGCCAACGTAAAAACCCCACCTGGCAAAAAATAAATAAATAAAAGGCAAGGCCAAAAAGCTTCCCACTCATGTTCATCGTGGATGTCAGCTTGTCAGCACAAAGAAAGCATGTACTTGAACAAGGACCAAAGTTTGCACTATCCCCAAAACTGCAAGCGGTCGACAAGGTCGCGCTGGTTAGGGAAATTGCATTTAAGGCTCCGAAAAAACGAAACTTCACAAATCATCAATCAAGGAACAAACCGCCTAGCAAGCCTGCAGAGGAAATCACACGAAGTTGAGTTTTACGACAACCGTGCAAGAATGGCGTAGCAAAGACCTAAAGCTTTGGATATCTTACAAAAAAGGAGAGTTTGTGACCCTTGATGTCAGCGATGAATAAGCCATGCCAAGCCATGGATAAGAATTTTAATAAATCTAAAAACATCCTGGAAATATCGGAAAACATCTTCTTACCAGTTCTGCAGAAAACCGAAGGTTCAAAGGAGAGCGAACTATTGGTCCTTTCTCGGGCAAAAGCAAACGGTAGGTGTTCGTTTTCGCGCGTTGAGTTTCGGAAAGGAGCACCTGGCAAGCCCATTTCTCGACCGTTTTTTAGCTAAATGTCTTAATTAAAACATTCAGGTACAAGATCCATTCAAAATTTATAACTCGAAAATTGTAATAAAGTTTCCTCAAGAGAAATGATAGGTCACCACTTTAGGGTTTTTCATCGACATAGAGGACATATACTATTCCCTACCACATACAAACTCCCTAAAGATTCTCCGAAACATAATTAAAGAACAAGGTACCCCTAACCTTTCTAAATGAGGCTGAAATAAGCGTAGGCAGATTCTTAGAACATTTAAGCGTCTACATTAAGGTGACAGCAGTGACACATCAAAACCAACAGCATGTAAAAAAGAGTGACATTTGCATAGGATACCCAGTAGCTCTAGACCTAAGTGATCCTGACCTATCAGCATACGGACTTGCCGCTACAAGACCATTTAAAATATCCCTAATTTGAGGCTAACTTCAGGTATGTAGGCTGATTTTTTAATATTGTATAGCACTGAGGTAAATGATCCAATCAACGGGTGTAAAGAAGTCGTCTTGTTTCAAACAAAGCTGCTCGGATCTTAACTTCACTCATGAATTCCCCTTCAACAAACTTATTAAATTCTTGCATCTATCCTTAGAGTTCACACAAGGACATTCCGAACATTCAAAGAATGTCAAACGAGGAGTTGCCACTGCGGCGCTCACTTACGCTATTAAAACGTCATGTCAGCATCTTGTAGGGCGAAGTTTCTCGACGCAAATCTCCAGGCACCATGATGCTGGTGAACCTAGAACATCCCTGGTAGCAATTTGCGAAAACATTCGCAGGAATATCAAGCGCCAAACTGAGGGTAATGACGAAGCAACAATGAAGAAGCCTCGAACACCTTTTGTGGCAGCGCTCTATAGACACGGGCTTTTTTCATGTGCCAAAAGGTAAACAGGGAGGTAAAAAAACTGCAAGGTATCTTACGATACCAAGTACGCCGAATGTGAGGAGGTTGTATAAAAATCCCACTGTTATGTGATCAATGTTACATTGGACAGACCGGAAGGTGCACCAATGACCAGACGAGGAAACATGCAGTTTCATTTGAAGATCATCACTGCAGCTGTGCACGTTCCCGCCCATTGTCGTCTGTGTCAGAGTGTGCCAGATTTTTATACCTTAAACAACTTGGCAAGAAACCGCAACAAGTGCCCTTGAGAAATTCTCGAGGGCCTTGCTATTGATGCAAAGGATGACAATTGCGTGACTGAGCCTTCGTTCGCGCAAACAACAAAAAAAAGTTGTCTATCTTACAGGGGCCGCACCCATGGCTGACAAAGGAAATACGAGGAAGATGCTGGGTTATAATACACTCTAAAAAAAGGGTGTCATGGGGTACACCCATAGGGGTGTGAGTGCTGTCACATATTTGGGGTGCAAGTGTTCCCCCTTTGGGGGAACACTTGCACACCCCAAATATGGGAGTACGTGTACACCCGTTGGTGTGGTGCACATGTACACCTTTTTCTACAGAAATCTCACACGAAGGGAACACAGGTACACCCCATTCAATGGTGTACGGCTACACCTCTTTCTACACCCAATGAAATGAAAGGGAACTCTAGATGCACCCGGTTCGAGGTGTACCATTGCACCGCTTCATAAACCTGCCTCACTCAAAGGGAACACAGATGCACCCTGCTCAATAGTGTACCATTACTCCCCTTTCTACACCTACTGCTCTCAAAGGGGACACAGGAGCACCCCGTTTAATAGTGTACTGTTGCACCTCTCTACAACCACTGAATTCGAAGAGAACACATATGAACACGATTCAAAGGTGCATGGTCACACCACTTTACGCACCCGCTTCATAACTAACTACATAAACCTATTTAAAGCATCAAGGAAGCCCTTAAAAAGCGTATGCGCCCTGGTGATAGCAAAAAGGCAGGTAAACGGACACACGGGATAGTTTTCAAATCTCATAGAAGTTTATTAGACAGCTTATTCCGTGAACAAGTACAAACTTGCAAGCAATCCATGATATGTGAAGAGGTACGAAGAACCTGTTATACAACTGAGAAGATTACTAAGCAAACAAGAAACGGAAGTGAGTCTTAGGCAGTGTCTATTCTCCAAGCAGCCGGCAGAATTATTTCCACGAAGTTCCACCAGCAATCGCCATTCATTCATCGAACGAAGTTTCATCGACAGCTGTACCCGCGAAGTGACGTGTACGGGGGGACAGGTTGGTTTACAATTTCGTAATGAGCCGCCGCAGACCACGTCGCCACGAAGCGGCGTGAACGGGTGGGCTGAGTCGGCGAGCAACGGCATTTCGGTGAAATACACGCTCGACAAAATGTCCCTACAGCGTGCATTTCGCGTAAGGAGTGACGATGAAACGTTAAAGTGCCGATGAAACGCGCCCACAGAACGTGTATCATCAACGAAAACGTGTTATCAAGCAAAACGCCAAGAGATTAAGAAAAGCCAGTAATCTACCTGCAGTCGTCACATGATTGTGGTCAGCTAATGGCAAGCGACTGCCGACAGAATTTCGGGAAAAATTATTCTTCTCCCGGCTGCTGTGAAAATAGACATTGCCTAATTCCAGAGGTAATCCGGAACGGAACGGTCAATTGTTGCAAAGAAGTAGGTTGCAGAGCACTTACGATGAAAATACCGGACTCGAAATACTTAATCCGAAATATGTGTCGACACGGGCACTGCAGCACAACACAAACACAAAAACGAGAAGAAAGTGGCCCGTGAAGATTCAAACACGATGTGGCAGAAGCAGTAACTTGCCGAACCGAACGACAAAACGCATCACATGAATTCCTTTGGCTTTTTTGAAGAAATCGCTTGTTGCGTAGGACGTTCCAAACACTGGAAATCTTGGTACACTCGGAATACGTTGTCGCGGACGAAATCTACGGCAGCCCCGCTGGTCGCAGCACAGCACAGAAGAAACCAGGCCGGGAGTCAGACATTCCGGAGGCCGGGCAAAGCTACTACGTCAATCCTTGAAACCTTTACCACGCGATCACGTCTCCTTGCCGTCACCCCGCCCAGACAGCGGAGTCGAGGGATGAAAAAGCCTCCGGTTCATTGGTCCGGCAACTGCGAACCGTCTTCCATGCTTTCAGCTTAAGGAGAAAAAAGAAAAAAGAAAATAGCAGCTCCTTCAAGGCCAAAAGGGGGCCCCTCGCAAAGGCTTATCTTCATGGGCAACCCAACAATGAACACATCGACAGGACTTGTCACTTATATCCTCTTGAAAGTTCGACCAAAAGTTAATAGTGCAGTGGATGCTACCCGTGGCCTTGGCCTTCAGGCAGGTGCCGTGCTCTGCTGTGATCTCTCCAGCTTGGAGACTGTGGCTCACATGATCCTACCCGGAGACCCGATTGGCCTGAAACAAGTATAGCGTCTACTCTCTACTCGTCAATGATGATGTACAGGATAGCTCCATACTCTCCTAAGAAACTGGCCAACCCAAAATGTGACCCCCGAGAGGGAATCCAAGCACAAGCTGCCAATCGGGTCGCGTGGCTAGCGTGGAGGGTGCACTGATACACCTAGAGGTTTTTAAGGGAGAGGAGGGCTGCCCATTGTCGGTGTACAAGCAGGCTATACTGGCTGGGCAACGCAGGGTGCATCTTTCAGGAAGCAGGCATGTGCGCCCGATGCACCCGACTTACACCCTTTTTTTCTTAGAGTGTAGTAGAAGAAGAGGAAGAAGAGCGTGGACGTGGATCGTTCGGACGGAAGCCACGCAGCCCTATTTTTCGGCAGGGCAATGGCGGCAGATATATGGTCGGCTTCCCCGCGGTGATAACTCAACGGGCGTCGATCGGCCGTCCTCCACACGCCGGTTTTCCTCGTCGAAGTCGTTCCCGGCGGACGTACTGGATTCTCCTTCCGTTCGTCGAGGATGCAACGAGTGTCTCGCCGGGGTGGCGCTGTGGCTTGGCGGTTAGCTTGCGGCGGCCGCCGGGCCATGGTGGCGTAGCTCAACGTCGGTTCCTATAGCATTGTCGTGTTGATCGGGACTTCAGGTTGGAAGGTTCCGCTGAACTCCTGTCGGATGACCTAGGTGAGCGACAGTGAGGATGGGCGATCCGCAGCGGGGAGCACCTTGCGGAGTTCTTCCTGGACAATGTCGAGGACGATTTCCCGAAGGCCGTCGATGCCGGCGGTGTTCAGGTCCAGTCGGGAAGACGCGACGGTTGGAGGAGCAGGCACGCCGGTGAGTCGATGTTAATTGCTTGCTCGGGCCGACAGCGCGCTCGATGTTGGTGGCTTCAGCCACCAAACCGTCGAGGGTTGTCGGGATTGCGGACAAGGCCCCGAAATTTCAACCTTCACGCCACGCATGAGGACGCGAAGCTTCTTTCCTCGGCTGCCTCCGGATCGGCTCGGGCACTTAGGCAAATTAAATTCTCAACGAAGCTGGTCGTGCTTTCGTTGGGGCCCCGCACCCTTGTTGGAGAAGGTCCTCCGCTCGCTGCCGACGTTGGTGGTTAAGGAAAGTTCGCTTCAACTAGGCGGCGCAGGACTCCCACGTTGTGAAGTACACTCGTGGTTTCAAACCAGTGCTCTCGCAGTTCCTTCAAAGAGAGAAGTCGAAGTTGTGGAGGCACTGCTCAGTCGTCCATCCATTGCGGCGGGCTACACGTGCATAGTATTGCAGCCAGTCTTCAATGTCCTCATGGACCTCCCTGTGGAAAGACGTCGGAGTCCGGGGTGCGACGGGAAGGTATGCGACGGCGGTGGCGGCCGGGGTCTACGACGACTGGTTGTCCATCGTCGTCCTCCTTGACAGCTTGATCTGGGTAGCAAGGGTCCTAGTTCCGGCGGTAGGCCTCGGTTGCGGCGACTTCATCGATCTCGGTCTGGTCTTTGTTGGGTCTCGGAGGCTTCGGTTCGCACTTGCACTGCGAGCCCCTCGGAGGAGCGCTGCACGGACATGCATTACCCCACACCTCCACCTAAATGTCACGAATGAAGAGGTAAGAAAACAAAGAATAACTGAGGAAACTAAATGTTTAATCGGGCGAACTGTGCCCAAAACAAAAAGGAAAAATATAACAACAGAGCGTCGCGGGCGTCGAAGTCGGCAAAACAGCAAGATCGAGACGCTGAGGCGAAGCTGACTCGGCTCACTCCACGTGAATCCCCTCTCTTATGTACACGCGTGGGCTTCTGGAATAATCGCCGTAGAAGGTCCGACGCGTAGAACATTCTGACCTCGAACAAGCAACAGGATGCTCGAATTTACCAGAACGCTAAGTTGCACGAATAAACAAAAGATGCGTCGCTCCCAGAAATCTAACCCTGGCTTTTCGCGATGGGAGACAGGCACAATAACCGTTAGGCCAAGCGCGCTGCCTACACCGCCAGATGCGCGCGCGGAGATACAGAGATGTGATGATACGCTGGATGAATCGGAGGAGGGGCTAGGGCAATGTGGGCAACGTTGAAAAGTCTGCATGGAAACAGGCTCCTCTAGCAAGTACTCTCGGTCGCGGAAAGAGCGTTAAATTTCCTACAACAGCAACCTTGCTTTCTCAGTGGGGAGGCAGCAAACTCCAAAGTGCGGTGCAGCACTCCACGGACAAATAATAACACAGAGGACGCGGATCCTTGCCACAACCTCGATGTCTGTAGAAAGGGGCTGAACGAAAGCTCATTTACTACAGAGCTTGGCTTTTGGCAATGTTAAGGCACGCACAAGAGGGTGCGACGTACTTCGTGAGAATCTACACAAATCAGCCTCAAAGCTTTGGAAGTCTCGAACAAGAAAACCCATGTCATTCGTGTAGGCACTAACTGCGACAGCTTCCTGGCCGGGTAGTGAAATGTTTTGTATCCTGGAGCTTGACGCAAGAAGGCGGAGTAGCGGGTCGAGGGCGAGAACATACCGTAGTGGAGGGACAAAACGCAGCCCTCTCTGACTCCCCTCGTGTACGAAAAAAATACAAGGAACCTCCCATTCAGCTATTAATGACGGCTCAGTCCAGTTTAAAGAGACTGCAGTAGACAAACTAACGCGTCCGGGAAGCCAAATTCTTTCAGAACCTCAAACAGGGAACGATGTTCGACCCTCTCAAATAACTTTGTCTGATCGAGGGAAACATAAGCCAACGACAGATGGGTGATTTGGCATAGGCGAACAGGTCGCGTGTAAGACACAAAGACGAATAACAAAAATGTTCCTCCCCAGCACTGAACATGTCTGAACTGGGCATACAAAGTGGGGCAACCCTGAACGCAGGCACGAGACAAACAGAGACGTCACCATCTTGTAGAAGCCTGGTGAGCTGGGGAAGTTGGTATGATGACACGTTGAACATAACAGCTCGCAAATTACGAAGACAGAGGAAAGGAATCTTGTAATTCGCGTTCACTAAGGTGATCGCTTTCTAAGCCGCCGGATACAGCGGAGAGTCACCGACCTTCGGGAGGAGAACTACACGACCACGCCCGAAGGATGGCGGAACTTCACCCGTCTTTAGGAAACCGAAAATGTCTTAAAATGTAACGTAACTCGGCTGGTAATCACCCGCATAAGAGTGGTAACTTGAAGCGATTTGATAACGCATTCCATACAAAAAAGAAACACACCTCAAAGTATTGACGAAAGATAGGTAGAAGAAGTAGACAAGACAAGTCGTTGGGGCCTGGGCAGACCCCACCTTCATGATCCAGAGAATGTTGAAGAGTTCCTCACGGGTGGTAGGAAAGACGAGACTGGCGCCCAGATCCCGAGGGCAGGCAAGAAGGTTCCCGCAGAAACGGCAAACTTGTTGAGCAAAGTTCACGGTGTTCCTGGCGAGGTCTGAGCGAAAAGGGACAAACGAAACATATCGGGGCCTCGCGCCTATGTGTCGAGTGTCCTTTGAAAGCCTACCGTCTGTGAGGCTGACGTTGGAGACGCGTTAGGCCTCGTCCTCACTGAACCTGCGGCGCGGTGGCACCGGAGCACCTCTGGGTCTTCTACCGGCTGGTCACGAAGCCTCTTCGCCGCAACCCCTGTAGAGGGCGCGCTGAGAAGACGGTGGTGGTTATCACGAAAACTGTCAAATACTGTGACGTTAAGTATGCGCGCGCCCCGCTACGCTGCACAATGCATATGCGGCGAGCAATCTGACACAGGGCCTCCATCGCCAGGCGCTCGAACGTCTTCTCAGCCAGCCTCGCGAATAACCGGCAGTCTGACTTGATCAGGTCCAACTGGATGGGAGACAAAGGAGCAGCCGTCAGCGAAGCACGGATAGATTGCATCAAGCTAGAAATGGAGATCTTATGCCGCAACAGCAAGATGTACAATCGCCAAGTTTTTCCGCGGGGATGAAAAACAGAATACATCATATACCGTAAAACATGGGCGGTGATCTAAAACATAGCCTGCATATACTAATATGACGCCCTTCTAGGACGCCCTACTAAGAGGACGAGAACGCGAGGCTTTTGCCACGAGAGAGAGCTAAGAAAAGAAAACTGAAAGAATTCACGGAAAACTCCTTAGCGGAGTTGGTGGCTATGGTGAGTACGTTATCCAACACTACACAAGGCTTTGCTTGCAGCTTGAGCTTAGGCTTCTGGAGCTCGTTTCCACTTGACCAGAAAGACGGAAACCCTCAGTCTCCATCACGTAAAGAAAACGATTTGCTTTCTTTGCCGTGTTTAAAAGAATAGAAGAATAGCCCATAAAATGTCACTAGGCAGTGGGATTCCCAAATTGTTATTAGAACTGGACTGCATTTGGCTTTGTGTCCCGCAAAGTCCCTTATTTAGAAATAAGAGCAACCCCGATTCATCGCCCACACAAAACGCGAACGAGCAGAAGCGGGAGAAGACGCGAACGCCCCACCGGCTTCGGAACACACACAGCCGGAGTTACTACTCTTTTTATGTTTTTCACAAAAAGCGTGAAAGAAACATTTTTGTTTAAATTTGAGCTTAAGTCTTTATTTGCGTCCTTGTGCTTCTAAAGTCTGTTCACGGGAGGGGACTGGATCTCATGAAATTTCACGATAATGACCTTTGCAGAAAACCACAGCAGGTGCGGGCCAACAAACCACACAGTTTGAATTTAAGTGATCGGTGCCATGTGACATCTTTATGGCCCCTTACTCTTCTGAGTACACTTTTTCTGTGTAGGCACATTTCTTTTCTCTATTACTCTTCTATTCTTCCTTCACCCCAACCAAAATCCCGTTCTGGAGGCTTAGAGGCTTCCTCTTCCTGCGGAAAAGCGACCGAAAAGCTGCGCCGTAGAATCTTGCATGCGACCACTCTGGGCCTGTTTGCTAGGAACAGCTCCTCAGCTTTGACTAGGGAAAGAAAGCACTGCCAGAGCCAGCACACGAACTGAGCTAAACTAAAACTGTGTCTTAATATGCTCGCTCGCCCCAGCGTTTTCAGTGCTTTCTTTACCCAGTTCCTGCAGAGACGCTGTTCTAGCAAACCGGCCCTGATGTCTTAAGAAGCCACTCCAGCTCACATGTTTTCTGTAAAAATTCTTGATTTTCTTTTTTTTTGTACTTCGTTTCGGGTATTGTTATGCTAAAAGATAGAAGGGTCAACACCTACCTCTGTTTCCCTCTCCTTACCTTCTTTTATCTTATTGAGATCTTGTCATGAGCTTTTGATTTCAGTCTACGTGCCCCGTCATCCCCCTCTTCCCGGTGAGGTGACACTAGAAACATATGTTTAACAGATTAGCGCCCATTGTACTTTAAAAAGTACACGCACGTTTTAATTTTTTTAGCATTAGAGAATCAACGTTTTGTTTCTGTTAGTTTCATTTTTTGACCCCAGATGTCGGGTGTATACGTCTAAATAAGTAGTCGGCGACTGCGCTCTAGTATTACCACTCTGTCCACCATAGAAAGTTGGGAAACACGTGGACTGTGAAGGCGCTTCGGTAAGCCAACTGTTTACGCTTTTTTTCTGGCCGTATTAGGTCAGATTTTGTTTCGATTTTTGATGAAATTGTTTTAGTATAGAGCGAATAGAACGCTGCATACTTTGGTTTTCATGTTCCGTGTTGTATTTTCATATAATGACTGACAAAAGATAGGTGTACTTTGTACAGTACAATGGGCTTTCGTCCATATTTTCTTGCAGTCTGCAGCGGTTATGAAATTCGACGTTTTCCAAAAAAAATGTTTTGCCGGTTGAGCGACGCTTTAGAAGCAACTATAGACGTTGTCCGAGAGGCCGAAAAAGACGTCGATGTCATGATTACACCTCCTGACCCGCCACTTGACACAGACGAAGAAGAGGGTCATGATGACGCCACTAGTAGCGTTCAAGTGAATGATGTCTCAGGTCAGAGACTCAAATTTTATGAATATTGAGCGGGTCTTGTCGACATTCGACATAAAAACTGAATGTATGTATGATTGTTTTACGTACACTAGAAGTGCACTGCCAAGCGAATGAGAAGGACGCTGATAACCAACCGCGGCGTGCGAAGCGGACAAAGCTCACAAACCCAAGCTGGGAGAGCAGCAGCCCGGAGTACACATGGACATCTTCAACGGACGGGGCTGAACAGCGAGAAGCGACTCTGAAGTCTGAGTCCTTAGGCATGTCTCCAAACGAAATATTCAGCACAATTCAGGATGAAGAAGTCTTGACTCACATCGTCATACAAACTGGCACGTACGCCAAGCAAATAAAAGAGCACGGCTTTGCTCTGAGCCTGGATGATTTGAGAAAATTCATCGGTATTCTCTTGTTGAGTGGATACCAAAGCTTCTCAGTCAGCAGCTGTACTGGTCACTTGATGAAGACGTTGGCATAGCGTGCGTCTCCAAATGCATGAGCAGGCAGCGGTTCCTCGACATAAAGCGGTTCTTGAATTTAGCCGACAATAACCTGCTTCCATGAACAAGAGGTAAAATGTATAAGGTGCGTCAATTCATGAACTTGCTAAACAAAAAATTCAGGCAACATGGCATTTTTCACGAGGCACTCTCTGTTGATGAGCCCATGGTGAAGTATTTATGTCACCACTCTTCCAAGCAGTTCATTAGAGGAAGCCAATTCTTTCGGACACAAGAACTGGATTCTGTGCAGTGCGGAAGGCTTCTGCCACGCATTGACACTTATTGCGGAAGGTACCCGCAACAGACACAAGGCCGCTAGGAACACGTGTTGTACTTTCACTACTTGAGGCCGTCGCAACTCCAACAACTCCCACAGACCATGTTCTGTTCTTCGACAATTTCTTCACTAGTCACGACCTTCTAGTTACGCTGCATTAAGAGGAATTTCGTGCTACAGGAATAATCCGTGAAAATCATCAAAAAATTGTCCCTCGCCTCCAAAAGGAAATGGAATGCAAGCAGAGAGGCCAATTCCGTTCCTATTTCGACCTAGATGCTGAAGTACTTTTTGTAAAATGGAAAAATAACAATGTTATCACCATGGCAACGAACTACGACAATATTGAGCCAATATGCTCTGTAAAACGGTGGTCTCTTGCAGAGCAAAGAAAAGTGAGCGTGCTGCAACCAAAGCTGTTCAGCAGCTGCAAGAGTGGGATGGGAGGCGTAGACATTTCAGAACAAGCTGCGACCTACCGGATTGGTATACGGGGAAGAAAATGGCGATGGGTGCTGTGCACACAAATGCTCAATGTAGCGGTGGTAAATGCATGGAGGCTTCACCAGATCACAGGAGACTCAAGGCTAGATCTTCTGGCATTCACCAGGATTATTGCTCGCTACTATCTGCGTCTAGGTGTGGAGAACCTAGGAGTGCGAAGGGCTCCAGCATCGGTGGTCTTGGATGTTGTGCTGGACAAAATGGACACTTTCCATATAAGCTCCCACAGCAATTACGTTGTCAGTCTTGCCACCAGAGGTCGATGTGAGCCTGCGAGAAGTGTGATCTTACTCTGTGCCTGAAGCATGCTTGCTCCAAGAAGTTCCACGCGCAGAAGTGACTCCCAATGGAATTGCCACTATAAGAGCCCATTGTACTATATTAATATAGTAATAATAATAATAATAATATTAATATCTTATTTGGCTCTGAAGAGCGGCGGCACCGCGGAAAGGCAACAGCCCGTACCATGGAGGCCCGCGGTGGCGCGTCTCAGAAACATGATAATGCGATGAGTATATACATGCAAGATGCAAAGTACGGTGCCATAAGTTTGTAAAAATAAATGATTTCTCATGAAAATATTTACATGCTGTTCCTAGACTTACATACATATATGGACAAAATTTCAATCGAATTGGATGGCTAAATATTTCATGGGCCTTATTGCGTTTTAATATTTTGAAATATTGAGAAAAAGAAATTAATTACTAAAAATATAACGAATAAGGAGGGTAATCTGTTATTGCAAAAGTTACTAAATTACATTAGAAATGACAGATCTAGAAAAGTAATTATTTATTACAAAATAACTAAATAAATTAGCTCATTACTCGCAGTTTCGTTAGTTCATACGGAATATCCTAAGCCTGGTGACAGCCCACGACGGCCCTGGCAGCCGCCGCTGCAGGAACCGGCCGCGCTGCGCTGTGGCCCCATGTGACAACCGGCCGCGAAAACCGGCACTCGCCGCCTTAAGACGTTCAATGGAGCCGGCGAGCGCACGAAGACGGCCAAGGTTGTAGATGCAAGCAGGACGTTGGGAGTGCTCTGGCCACCTTCGTCACCTGTCTTGTGGAGCACGTGCCTGCTCAGCCCCTCAGACTTCTTTTCCTAGAGAAACAATAAAAGATTGAATAGATAACCATTGCTTGTTGTGCCGTGGGTGCGTACACGTGTCCCAAGTGCCACAACTCGGCACATAGCACCGACTTGATTATAAATAAAACGGTCTCTCTCCACAAATTCTAGATTACACACTCTCCTACATCGCGGTCACCCTTTATAACCCTCCTTTAAAACTACGAGTTAACGGTGAAGAACTGTCTGATGCTAAATTAGCTGACGCATTTAACAATTGTTTTACAAACACGGGAGACGGCGGTGCCTCGCCTGATACTTGGAGAGATTATCTTTGTAATCGAAATGATAAAACCATGTTTCTGAAACCAGTCATTGCGCAGGAGGTGATATCAATAATCAAAAACATAAATAACAGCAGTAGTTGTGATATTGATGGATTTAAGATAAGACCGGTGAAGCACCTAGCTGATAATATTGCGCCTATTCTTACTCATATTTTTAATCTATGTTTTGTTAATGCAATTTTTTCCAGTGAATATGCAAGTTGCGAGAGTTACGGTTCTTTGTAAAAAGGGTGATCGAAACAATTTAGGAAATTATAGGCCAGTTTCTATTCTACCTGTTTTCTCAAAAATATTTGAAAAATCTTGCATTCAAGGCTCTCAGACTTTATCGATAAATGTAACTTGTTAACTTCTCAACAATTTGCTTTTCGTAAAACCAAATCAACGGCATTGGCATTACTCGAACAAAAATAATATATTCTTACACAATTTGAAAACAAAGCGATTGTAGCTGGTATATTTGTGGATTTTTCCAATGCCTTTGATTTAGTGAGTCATACATATTCTGATGGGGAAACTTAGTTACTATGGTATTTGTGGACAGGTTTTATTACTTTTTGAAATCCCATTTATCAAACCGAAAACAGGTTGTTCAGATAAACAACATGTGTTCTAAGGCTCTATCCGTGACTTGTGGTGTACCACAAGGTGGTATATTAGGGCCACTGCTATTTAATATTTATCCTAATGATATTGTAAAAATTAACCCTAGTGTCAAATTCCTTATCTACGCTGATGACACTAGTATTTTCTTCGCCGGCACCGATATCCATGAATTGGTAGATACATGTAATCACACAATGAAAGCACTGGAGAACTGGTCAAAATCTAATTCCATGCAAATAAATGAATTAAAAACAAAAGCAGTAATATTTAGTCCGAAAAATAAGCCAATTCCAGTGCATAGAGATATTTTCCTTAATTTCGTTCAAAAGAAATATGTGGAGCACTTAAAAAGTCTCGGTGTCGTGTTCTCCGCAAATATGTCGTGGAATAGTTATATAAACTATTTAGTAGGCAAAATAGCTCAAATAACTGGAGTGAAAGGTCGTGTTAGATACCTTCTTCACACAAGAATCAAGTTACTTCTGTATAATTCACTTTTTCATTCCCATTTGAATTTCTGTCAAATAGTGTGGGGGACAACCACATTTTAAAACTTACAACGTGTTTATTTGGTACAAAGAAAAGTCTTCGACATATTTACAACGCGCCCTACAGAGCGTCTTGTGCAACACTTTTTTATCGTTCCACGTGATCCCAGCATACAACCTATATAAATATCGATTGATTGTAGGGTATATAATTGAAACACACAGGAATACAAATAATATACGTAATCTGGCACAACTACAAATAATAGAATTGAATTATACTACAAGACATGGAGAAAATTGAGTAGTACCTACACCTCGTTTAAACTAGAGAAAAGGATACCCGTGTTATACACTTCCGTCATTATTAAACGCTTATCAGCTTATGCATTTCGATTTATTCGCCGGTAAGTAGCAGTGAATTCCGTGCAATGCCTGTAAACATGGGAGTATGATTTTGTTTTGTATGCTTATATATCCTTGCGTTTTCGTGGTCATTATCCTTTTTATGCATGTTGACTTCATCCCACTGATAGTGCTGCTTAGTTGCCAATAATACAGGGACTGTGGGCTCGTCAAGCTGCACAGCGCAGCTTTTTTTCCACGGCTCCTTATCTGTGTTTTTACAAGGTGGAAATAAACTCATTTGATTTGATTTGATTTGAAAAGAAGAAAGATGGAAGCGTTCTCAGCTCACTTCCAGAGCTCGTTTGCGACGTCCTCTCATATGGTGGAACTCGGAGATTTGTGTGGAAGCAAACGCCAAGGTCTTCAGGTGTTGCACTAGAAGCACAGCGGACGGGAGGCAATGGTGGAGTTGTCCAATCGACATGGCGGGAGGCAATGGTGGAGTTGTCCAATTGACATGGCTTGCGGCTTGAACATGCTTAGGGCCGCATCGGAATTGGAAGCGTGGGAGCGCAAAAGACGGAAAACATCGATGGTTGAATCCCAATCTCGAAGAGAAAATACTATTGAATATTCTCGCGCGCGCAGCTGGCCAAGTAGGCAGCGCGCGTGGCATGACAGGTTATTGTGCTGCCTCCCACGCGAAAAGGCAGGGTCGATTCCTGGGAGTGACGCGTCTTTTATTTATTATTGGAATTTAGTTTTCTGGCAAATTCAAGAATCCTCTTGCTTGTTCGCGGCCCGAATGCTCTACGCACCGAACTTTCTAGGCCGAATGTTCCGGAAACCCACGCGGCTACAAAAGGCGCTTCGCTTGGAAAGCCGAGGTTCGTCTCGCCCCAGCGCTCGAACCTGCTGTTACGCCAACTTCGATGCCCTCGAAGCTCTGTTCTTATCTTTTTGTTTACTTTTTTTGTTTTGGGCACAAGTCCGCCCCAGTAAACGTTTATTTCCTCGTGTCTATTTATTGTTCTTCTAATAACCACCCGTGACAATATTTAAACAACCATAGAAAATGTAACTTACGTCATACTCTAAAACGGTGGCGGAGTGTCTGTATATATTAAACAGCCTACTCAGTGTACCGATGATCGATGAATTTATGGCAGTTAGTGATGTTCACGAGGTTATGACATTGTAACATAGGATAAATTGGCTTAGTATATATATATATATGTATATATATATATATTATCAAGATATTTAACAAAACAGGGCGTGTATATGTATTTGCTTTATTGGCGATAACAACTTCAAACTTATTTTGGGGGATGATCCTAATGTTAACGAGCTCGAGTCATCGCCGCAACAATCGGAATTCTTTATGGTTTTTCAGGCTTCCATTTATAACAGTGTGATTTGTCAACAAACCCGTTTTAATATTTTGAATGAACATTTTTTAGATATGTTTTTTAACAAACATGCCCGAGACATACAATTCTGCCGGTGAAATCAGGGCTACAATACGCAACCACTTTATGTGATCATATTGCAGAAACAGCGCAAAAAACCCGGACGGAGCAGAAGAAACACGCAAGCAGGAAGAACAGGAGCGTTTGTCCTTTTTTTGCATATTTCTTCTGCTCTATCCGTGTTTTTTTGGCGTTGTTTCTACATCACGATCAACGCATACCAAATCGCCCCACTGCCGACGTTACTTCCCTTTTTTATTTGTGTGTGTATAGATTAAAATATGAATAAACACGACAAAAGATAAGTCAATCAATGTTTTACCGATATGTAAGTAAAGAAATCCTGGAGCATTTCCAAGAGTAAATCATTACAGACTGGAGTGCAGTTGACTCTGAAAGCACCAGCTGACGAGGAATACGATAGTTATTTTTTTAAATATATTGCAAAATTTATAACCTTTTTCTAAGAACCAAAATAAAATAGGTCGCAAAAATTAGAGAAAACCATAGGTCAAATATAATATCCTAAAAATTATTACGAAAAAAAATATGCACGTTATCAAGATTTATGCGCATTCATAATTTTCCTGCTTTACTAAACTTTAAAATACAAAGTAATAAGATAACAGGTGAGCTACGACGGTCAATCCGAACGTACTATAACTCGCTGTATCAAAATGAAGACAGAACGGATGTTTTGTGGGATAGGTTTGTCAGTACTGCATGAAGGCCATGGACTGGAACAAATCGCTGAGCTTACAATCGAAGGTGAAGTTAAAAATAGGCAGAGGTCTTGAAAATGCGTTTAATGGCTATTTTGTCGACATGGTGCATGGTGCTCACTCAGTTGAAGCTTCAAGATATGTAAAACGTGTCCGATATAATTTTCTTTCAACTTGCGAGGAAGCATTTATTTCAGTGTTTAAGTGCCTCAAAACACGGAAAGCGCTTCGTCATACATTACCTTAAAATAAAGATAGCTAAATATGTCGTAGGTTCTATTGATTTTGTTCAAAGTCCTATATTTAACATATCACTTCAAGATTGTCTATTTCCACGTAAAATGAAAGAAGCCAGGCATCAATAATATATAAATCGGGGGCTAGAAACGAGCTTGGTAAGTACGGGCCGATTTCTATTTTTCCTATTTCTCTCAAATTGGTTGGAAAAAATAATTCAAGAGGGACAGTACAGGTTCTACGAAAAACATACCATTCTAACTCTCCACAAATATGGTTTTCGGAAAGGGTGCTGAACTGAGTTAGCCTTATTGAACCAAAAAGAGGTTATTTTAAACAATATTGAAGACAAACTCCTTTCGTTATGAATACTTCTCGATTTCTCGGAAGCTTTCAATCGACTTCATCTCAAGACACTTCTCCAGGAGCTACAGCTCTTTGACATCAGAGCAATAGCCTAGGAAACGGTTGTGAGCTACTTGCACTAACGTTTTCAATGTGTCCCTGTAGGTAGACACAACTCTGAGTCTAGAAAACTAAATGCAGGAGTTCTGCACGGTAGTATTCAAGAGCCTATTTTTCAGTTTATAATTATATGACATTACATGCATCGACAGCAAGGTGAACGGACAATTCATGCCGATGACACCACCAAAATGTTTTCGGGGACAAACATTTCAGAAAGGATAAAGGGAAGCAATATATATGTCAAAAGAAGTTAATGTGTGGACGAATTTTTAACGAATTTAAATAATTTCATAAGGAACGGTAATAACAGACAAGTTGTAGTTTTTGAGGTCGAAGAATGTGAAGATTTGCGATAATCTTGTCTTCTTCTTGGGCTAAAGTGGCATTGAAATTGTCTAATATCTCAAGGTGCTTGGCGTAATATATAATGATTACATGCGGTGGGACGATGACGTTCAAGGATGAAGAAAGAATAAAACATTTAAAACTGGGACAAAACAACACATCTTTCAGCTAGCAACGGACGAGTAAAAATTTCAACAGCGAGCAGCCGACTATACCCATGAGGGAAAGGGAGGAGAAGGGGAGAGAAGGGGAGATAAAAAACGCGAAGTGCAAGTCAGAGAGGGGGGTTTATCTTGGATTTTAGAAATTCAACCTCAGTTTTCGTCAGCAGGAGGGAGGGGCTAGACACGTTGTTATTTACGGTGGTCATGGCAAATGACTCTATGATCTCCCTGCCAAATCTGCTGTCATGCCCTCCCAGGATTTTTGTTTCATCAAAGAGGGGATGACAAAGCGAACACGAACGGGCATGTATGACTATGGGATGATAGGAATCTGGAGAGGCCTTAGAAACTTCGTTGTGATGTTCCCGTAGTCTGTGATTGGTGCATCTGCCGGTCTGACCTATGTATTGATGGCCGCAGCTCAAGGGGATGGAGTAAACTTTCTTCTCTTTGCATGGAATGAATTTCTTTTCGTGTTTAACAGTGCAGCTAATTGGAATCCGGTTGTTGTTCACTTGTTGACAGAGTTGCTTAAGACGCATGCGGCACGAAAAACAACATTCGTGTCGAACTTTGAAGCAATGGATCTTATCCGGTGAATTGAATTGTGAACGCAAAGAATGACGGCGAATCGGGCTTTCTTTTTGTGGCTGGTGACTGGCAATGAGGCCCGCGAATCAGCCTTTCCATTACTGATCGTAGAAGGTCGACGGGAACCTGCCTTGACGAGCCTTTTGTGCTGGAATTTGAAGCTATCTTCTGAAAGATGACAGCAGGATTTCGTGAAGGATGAAGAAAACAATGATTTGATGATACCGTGTTTTACCGACTTCGAATGGGCGCTAGAAAACGGTAGGACAGGTTTAGCAGACCTTTGTTGAAAGGCCCAGCAGAGTCCAGTGGAACTGACGTGAAGCCGCAAATCCAGGTACTGAAGACCTTCATTCGAGGGTTCTTCCTTCGTGAAAGTAAGGCCTGACGAACAAGCGGAAAAAACGGCTGTAATGCTATCTGGAGAAGTTTGATCAGGATGAATGATGAGATAACCGTCTACATATCTGAAAATATGGCAGCCAGGCGCGGAGATGTCCAGTTGTGCTTTTATGGCTCTGTCGACGAATAAAAGAAATAACTAGCTGAGAACGAGGGCGAGACATGAACCAATGCAAACTCCTTTCTTTTGGCGGTAGATCCCTCTCTCATGTTCCACTAAGGTGGACTGGAGATATAGATGAATCAGGTCCACGAATCCAGCAACGGAGACTCCGGAGGAATTCTGAAAATCCACTGCTCCGTGCTCAAAGATGGCGTCGGAGATTGAGGCAAGCAATGCGGTGGGATCTAGATTGAAATACATGTCTTCTATGTCAAGTGAAAAAATAGAGTGCGGCAAGGAGAAGAAATGTTGTGAACTGATGAGAGAGATGAGTTCTATTGAGTTAGACACTGTAAAGGGTTGAGGAAGGTGGATGCAGGACAGATGATTTTGTAGAAATAGCCCGAGGTGCTTCCGCCAACAACCCTTTTCCGACACAATACTTCGGAGGGGAACTCCAGTCTTATGCGTTTTTGCAGTGAAGAAAACTGAAAGGTACTGCTTCGCCGTACTACTAATGGCGCTTTTTAGAGACGACAGGTTCAAAGACAAACAGAGTTGTTTAGGTCTTGACCTGAGGGCCCCGGGCGGTCGCGATTTCAGTTTGCCAAAATTCTTTGAGAGGGCGGCATTCACCTTATCTCCAAAATCTCCCTCCTCTAACACAACGAAAACACCTGTCTTATCGGATTCTAACAGCTTTAGGTGTTCTTGACGGAGCTCTTCAACAGCGGCGTGTAGAGAGATATTTCCTGGCTTGGGGGGTGGGTGGAAGCACACAGCGCGGATGGCGGAGCCGAGAAAATCTTGCCTCTGTTGTTCTGGGATGGCGGCGGCGACTTGATGTACGGCGGCGAGTTGATCAACCTTCTTAGTGGGAAGGTCTGGGGCAAACTTGGGGCCTTTGGAGAGCAGTTCCATGGTGTCGGACCAGAGAGCAGTGTTGCACAAAAGGACTGGCGGTTCGAGCTTCGCCTCGTTCAGCTTACGGCAGGAGGCAGTCACTCCAGCGATGACTTCTTTCCATGAAGCCTCAAGGAGGCGAGACGGGGCATCGACGATGAACAGGTACGAAGGATGCGAGCGAAATCCAGAGCCAAACAAGTTCGTCATGCAGCTGGGAAGGACCCTCCCCAGAAGCTGGAGTTCTAGGGATATTTCTTTTCTCGATATCTGCATGATAAGGTAGATGGAGGCCCAGTTGTTACGGTGGAATCCAAGGACGGAGGCCACTCCAGGATGAGGGAGACTCTTGCGAAGGTGCAGACCAAGCGAGCGGAGCCTTAGACGGAGCAAATTAATTCTTGAGATGAGGCAAGCAGCCTCGAAAAAGGAAGCCGGGTTGAAGATTGATGGCTCGCAGTTGGGACTGGGACGGAACATGTCTCAGAAATGTAGGTATGCTTGGGAGAAGAGCGTGTTGGTTCAGTTTAAGGATGAAGAAAGAATAAAACATTTAAAACTGGGACAAAACAACACATCTTTCAGCTAGCAACGGACGAGTAAAAATTTCAACAGCGAGCAGCCGACTATACTTAGGAGGGAAAGGGAGGAGAAGGGGAGAGAAGGAGAGAGAAGGGGAGATAAAAAACGCGAAGTGCAAGTCAGAGAGGAGGGTTTATCTCGGATTTTAGAAATCCAACCTCAGTTTTCGTCAGCAGGATATTCTTTCCTGCTGACGAATATTCTTTCTTCATCCTTGATCTGAACCAACACGCTCTTCTCCCAAGCATACCTACATTTCTGAGCCATGTTCTGTCCCAGTCCCAACTGCGAGCCATCGATCTTCAACCCGGCTTCCTTTTTCGGGGCTGCTTGCCTCATCTCAAGAATGAATTTGCTCCGTCTAAGGCTCCGCTCGCTTGGTCTGCACCTTCGCAAGAGTCTCCCTCAGCCTGGAGTGGCCTTCGTCCTTGGATTCCACTGTAACAACTGGGCCTCTATCTACCGCATCATGCAGATATCGAGAAAGGAAATATCCCTAGAACTCCAGCTTCTGGGGAGGGTCCTTCCCAGCTGCATGACGAACTTGTTTGGCTCTGGATTTCGCTCGCATCCTTCGTACCTGTTCATCGTCGATGCCGCGTCTCGCCTCCTTGAAGCTTCATGGAAAGAAGTCATCGCTGGAGTGACTACCTCCTGCCGTAAGCTGAACGAGACGAAGTTCGAACCGCCAGTCCTTTTGTGCAACACTGCTCTCTCGTCCGACACCATGAAACTGCTCTCCAAAGGCCCCAAGTTTGCCCCAGACCTTCCTACTAAGAAGGTTGATCAACTCGCCGCCGTACATCAAGTCGCCGCCGCCATCCCAGAACCACAGAGGCAAGATTTTCTCGACTCCGCCATCCGCGCTGTGTGCTTCCACCCACCCCCCAAGCCAGGAAATATCTCTCTACACGCCGCTGTTGAAGAGCTCCGTCAAGAACACCTAAAGCTGTTAGAATCCGATAAGACAGGTGTTTTCGTTGTGTTAGAGGAGGGAGATTTTGAAGATAAGGTGAATGCCGCCCTCTCAAAGAATTTTGTCAAACTGAAATCGCGACCGTCCGGGACCCTCAGGTCAAGAGCTAAACAACTCTGTTTGTCTTTGAACCTGTCGTCCCTAAAAAGCGCCATTAGTAGTCCGGCGAAGCAGTACCTTTCAGTTTTCTTCACTGCAAAAACTCATAAGACTGGAGTTCCCCTCCGAAGTATTGTGTCGGAAAAGGGTTGTTGGCAGAAGCACCTCGGGCTCTTTCTACAAAAGCATCTGTCCTGCATCCACCTTCCTCAACCCTTTAGAGTGTCTAACTCAATAGAACTCATCTCTCTCATCAGTTCACAACATTTCTTCTCCTTGCCGCACTCTATTTTTTCACTTGACATAGAAGACATGTATTTCAATCTAGATCCCACAGCATTGCTTGCCTCAATCTCCGACGCCATCTTTGAGCACGGAGCCGTACGTGGATTTTCAGAATTCCTCCGGAGTCTCCGTTGCTGCATTCGTGGACCTGATTCATCTATATCTCCAGTCCACCTTAGTGGAACATGAGAGAGGGATCTACCGCCAAAAGAAAGGAGTTTGCATTGGTTCATGTCTCGCCCCCGTTTTCAGCGAGTTATTTCTTTTATTCGTCGACAGAGCCATAAAAGCACAACTGGACATCTCCGCGCCTGGCTGCCATGTTTTCAGATATGTAGACGATTATCTCATCATTCATCCTGATCAAACTTCTCCAGATAGCATTACAGCCGTTTTTTCCGCTTGTTCGTCAGGCCTTACTTTCACGAAGGAAGAACCCTCGAATGAAGGTCTTCAGTACCTGGATTTGCGGCTTCACGTCAGTTCCACTGGACTCTGCTGGGCCTTTCAACAAAGGTCTGCTAAACCTGTCCTACCGTTTTCTAGCGCCCATTCGAAGTCGGTAAAACACGGTATCATCAAATCGTTGTTTTCTTCATCCTTCACGAAATCCTGCTGTCATCTTTCAGAAGATAGCTTCAAATTCCAGCACAAAAGGCTCGTCAAGGCAGGGTTCCCGTCGACCTTCTACGATCAGTAATGGAAAGGCTGATTCGCGGGCCTCATTGCCAGTCACCAGCCACAAAAGAAAGCCCGATTCGCCGTCATTCTTTACGTTCACAATTCAGTTCACCGGATAAGATCCATTGCTTCAAAGTTCGACACGAATGTTGTTTTCTCGTGCCGCATGCGTCTTAAGCAACTCTGTCAACAAGTGAACAACAACCGGATTCCAATTAGCTGCACTGTTAAACACGAAAAGAAATTCATTCCATGCAAAGAGAAGAACGTTTACTCCATCCCCTTGAGCTGCGGCCATCAATACATAGGTCAGACCGGCAGATGCACCAATCACAGACTCCGGGAACATCACAACGAAGTTTCTAAGGCCTCTCCAGATTCCTATCATCCCATAGTCATACATGCCCGTTCGTGTTCGCTTTGTCATCCCCTCTTTGATGAAACAAAAATCCTGGGAGGGCATGACAGCAGATTCGGCAGGGAGATCATAGAGTCATTTGCCATGACCACCGTAAATAACAACGTGTCAAACCCTTCCCTCCTGCTGACGAAAACTGAGGTTGAATTTCTAAAATCCAAGATAAACCCCCCTCTCTGACTTGCACTTCGCGTTTTTTATCTCCCCTTCTCTCCCCTTCTCCTCCCTTTCCCTCCTGGGTATAGTCGGCTGCTCGCTGTTGAAATTTTTACTCGTCCGTTGCTAGCTGAAAGATGTGTTGTATTGTCCCAGTTTTAAATGTTTTATTCTTTCTTCATCCTTGAACTGAACCAACACGCTCTTCTCCCAAGCACGATGACGTCTAAATTATTGCAAACAAACTCTGACATGTAGTAGGAATAACTTATAAGTACAAAAATAACCATACCTACCTCTACTTACGACTTCCACATAACGTTCCGACTTCTATGTCACACGTCTCTATAACGAAACAATGGGTAGCGCATTAAGATAATTCCTCTAAACGATGTCTTTTTTTTTCCTTAGCTCAAATCGCCCATGTGACCAAACCAAGACTTTTAGTTAATTTTCGGGGCAAAATCTCCAAGACTGTGCGTAGGCTGGCAAGCTTTTGTAAGGCAGCTGCGTATCGTCGTTTGGAAGTTTGTCCAAGTGCAGATAAGGGCCAACATTAACATAGTTTGATGTACTTCGGGCGTAGTCCCCGGGTTCACGTATCAAGAAAACCAGGGTGTCGAACCGAACCAGAACCCAAACCGAAAACCGGATCAAAACCGTTATTCTTGACCGAACCGGTACAAAACCGAAACCAAAATTGAACGCTTCGTATTGAACCCGAACCGGAACGAGACCATAATCCGATGTGGCGGTTACCGGTTCATCGAAAGCGGTTCAGGGCCAATTATGTCAAGAATTGGTCTTAATGGGAAAAGTTCCGGGCGTATTTCTTTCTTATATTGCCGAGACGAATCCCACATACTGTCAGATATTTTTACATTTCATTTTTATTGCATGCGTAATAAAAAATGCCTCATCATCAAAAGTAGAGACACGAAGAGACCGCGTGGTCAGCGAGGCTCGCTCAGTTCCCGTCTCTACTTAGGCATCTGGAGGGCTTCAACTTTCCTTCGCCAGAAATGAATAAGCCGAGCGTAATGCGATGTTCTCGTTCTTCTGTAAATGTTAACTGCGTATCTAGCGCAGATGAAGTGGCATTTCAGAATAGTAACTATCGACAATTGTACCCGCACCACATTACGTACGAAAATGGCGGAGCTCAGGAAATAATCGGTGAATTGTGCGCAAATTTTCTAAGCGTACCATATTTAGGTGAACCTTGCTTAGACAACTTATCACCTTGCTTAGAGATTCTGTCAAATGCAACGAGAGTGCGATAGCACGTAATGGTTTTCTTCAACGTAAAGCGTTATGTGCATGAATGATGCTCAATGTGACAGTGTCACGGGACTTGATTTCGCATGAAACTAGGTCGCGCGATGTTAGTGACGTCACAATTTTAGGTCGTCGAGCCACGTAATACGATGACGTCACGTAACGTTCATTTTTCCAGAAAATATGGTGGTTATAATTGACATCACGTGACGCGAGGTCATATGATGGTGCGATAAAGAAAAACAAGTAAAGTTTGTACAGGGTAGCCATACCAAGCTGTTGCTTTAACAACAACAGGAATAAGATTAAAGTACAAAGAGAGAAACTTGGGTAGATGAATATGAGACGGATATATGTTTTTATTGAAGCAACTCAGACTCACTCAAACGGACTCAGTCGGCGGAATTGAATCGATCTGCACAAACAATTCAGTGAAGCCCCTGGGGCTTTTATCAAGCAGTGACCGAAACACAATAAAAGAGGCCCCAACGCTCCTCTTTCGATGCACTCAGAGCAGTACCCGAGACGGGGAAGAAAAATGGAGTCCGAATGAACAACTTGCGTATCGGCCCTAACTTCGTTTTCCAACCGGAAGGCTCTTTCACTTTCGTTCTTTTTTCCCACCTTTTCCCTTTTCTCACACCAACATACACCTGCACAGATTTATCCGATCGAGGCGAGAACACGCCTGCAGGAGGAGCGACGTAGAAACGACGGTGACGCCCACGCAGAGAGAACTTCAGCCCTGGCAAGGACACGGACCTAAGCTTCAAGAATAGAAACGTCGGAAAATATCGGGCACTTCCGTTTGCCACTCGTAAGCGTCAAGCGCAAACGCGCGAGTTGGGAAGGCAAGAGGATTGTAAAGGTCATTATGGGAAAAGACAAGCGCCGAAAGACTAGGACAAAGTAAGGAAACGACGACAGAAGGCGCTTCCTTACTTTGTCCTAGTCTTTCGGCGCTTGTCTTTTCCCATAATGAACCGACTGGCCCAACTCAGCATTCTATTGTAAAGGTCGCTCGCGGAAGTAGGTTCGAAAGGAAATTTTGCAATGGGGCGAGCGCAGCCTATTTGAAAATCGCTTGAGGCCGAATTTGAGCGCTGCCCATTGCTTTTGTAATTTAGATGACTGTTATTGGTGTGGTTTTCCTAGTCTCTGTTAACTTTTTTCACGGTCGGCAGTGGTGTTGTGTTTGGCGTTTGGTGTTGATTCAAAGCGTGTTCATCGGAAAAAGAAAAAAGAAAAAGAAAAGAAAAAGAACTACTCTTTATACGGTAACTCTTTCTTCGCCGGAGAAAAGATTCTTTTCGACGATAACGTGTTTATTTCTTTTTTTCACTTTATTTAAAACGAAATTGGAAAAGCGACATTTCTGTCGGCTTTACTTTAACGTTTTTCTATTTTACTCTCCTTCGTATAAATTATTCATAAATAATATTTCCTTTTTTCGCACGTCTGCAGTCTACTTCGTCTCTGATCTCAACCTCTCAATACCGCTTTTTAAGGAAGATTCCGATTGTCTAAATGTTTCCTCTTTTTGAATAAAATAAGAAAAGACCAAAAACAAAAACAGCACATGCAGGCAAAAAAAAAAAAAGGAGACGAAAAGAAGAAGAGAGAATTTAGAGGGTCCCTGCCTATATCCACTAAATAAGTTACGCTTCTGAGTAACGAGACTTCGGACATCTTGGTGCTTAGAAACAGATTTGCCAGCTATCTTCAGGTTAGTCTAAAATCACAAGAAACGGTTTTTCGTCCTCCACAAATGTTTATACAGTTCGCGACAGACAAAGGCAATACTACGTGAGCTTCCTAACACCGTACCTAAAGCTGAGAGAGTCCCATTTTTTAATTGTGACGTTCGGCAGTTGCGTCTGCTCTGCACTAAGCACCAAGATGGCAGCGCCCACCAGAAGATCGGGGTACGGAGTGCCGATACTCTAAGCGTACCTCATTTAGTGGCTCTATTCCAGCCTATTGTAATGTTAGACAGTTTTCGAAATTCAGTGCCATCTGGTGGCTCAAAAAGGCAGTTTAAATTTTACCGTACTATTGACGCCAATGATCTGTAGTCAGCAGTATTTTATCGCGCACCGTCACTTTCGCAAGTTAACGTCAAATGAGAATGTGCTCTTCACTCCACACTTCTTTTTTGATCTCTTTCAGTGTCAATGGCCAGAAAGATGCAACCAGTCAGAACGAAGTGCCAACCCACACAGACGCCCCGAAGTCAATTGTGTGCTACTAACATATTGACCGGGCCTGAGAGAGAAAGTAGGGTCAGAAAATAAAGAACAGAGAGGTTCACTTAGGTTAGGTTGGTTACTTTGTTCTGGGAGGGGGTCGTGTGGCATTAAACGATAATGGAAAGTATAGGAAAATATAAAACATTAAACACGTATAAAAAATAGCAACACTAGAGCGCAAAGTATAAAACAGATTGCAAATAAAGTACGCGTGTCCCTTAGGGCAAACGTTCAGCTGCTTTTCCTTTAGCAAACGCAGAAAAGCATTTGTGGCCCTCCTTGCTTTTTAAAGGGCTGTCCCAGGTGCCGAGCACTTTCATGATAAAAAGCGGTCGGCTGTCAAGTTGTAACAACGTACTCTTGAGGTCTTCTTTTTCCACGTCGTAGATTTGTCAGTCGCACAATAGGTAAGCCATTGTTTCATCATATTTACACGTTTTTCACTCCGATTATCTGGCTTGCCCGATGCTGTGAAGGAACGACCGTGTATAAGCGAGACCGAGCCGGAGGCGATGTATGACTGCCTCTGTCATCTGGGGAAGATCACGTGGAAGTTGAGAGGCGAGATTTTGGTCCGACGTGTAGAGGGGAGCATAAGTTACAAATGAACGCTTACACAGCTCTTGCATTCAATTCCTGGTTGGCATCGTGCTAACGTCTCGAATGCATAGGTTTCGAGTCATCAGCTTTGCAGCATATTCAAATTAATTCTTCAGCAGTGAATAGAAGGCCGAGATTAGTACGACACATTTGTTGTTCTTGAGATGATGATATTGATCAAAGTGGTCTATTTACCAAATATATCATGTGAGTATACGCTGTATAGACAGTCCCAATCATGGGTGCACGCTGTCCTGGCGCAACGTAGCAGAGGCTGGTTGCACTATCCCTCTAAGGGGCGCGGTACCATCCGGGCAGAGAAGCGCTCCGATTGCAAACCGAAACTTAAAACCCGTCGAAGTTCTGCGGTTTTTGAGAAAGCCGTAAATGCCGCGCCTGCCTCTTATCGTTCTGCAATTCATTGATTTAGTGTTTTTCAATGATGCTCAGAAAGATTCTAATTGAAACCAAGCGCTTAAACGCAATATTAAAAAGTTAATTACACCAAAAGTTAACAACTTAATTATCTCAAACTTCATGAATTTTTCAAAATGGCCCCTGGCCCAACACCAAAAATGACACGAGCCTTTTTTGTTGTGACATGTAGTTTTCGCAATATCAAATTTGGCCACTTTCTGTGAAACACCCTGTATAAAACACATTATGGGGTTAAAAAGGTGATCAACAAAAGTTCAAGGCGGTCCAACGTTTACCGGAAAATGCCTTTGTCAAATATTTAGGGATCGCAAACGAGTAGCTCTGTGGCTGCCAGCGACTATTGGAGCATCATGGATGGAAACTGACAATTTGATTAAGGTTTCTTTCTGCCTCGTCTCCTCCTCCGGTGTGTCTTGATATTGTTAATTGCGCAGTTTTCGAGCTGGATAGTTTCACGCTCGACTTCGCGCTCAATTGGTAAATCAGCGCTATTCTAAACTTCCTAACTCGTTTCAACCGGCCATGTTTATTGCACTAAATTTATGACATTCACCACACGGCTCATTATACCAAATCAGCCGATCAAAATTCAGATGGCAAGACGTTATTTTTATTGTGTCAGGTCAAACGAATGGCATACATACGTTCCGGATGCATTCAACGAAACTTGATAAGCGAAAATCCGCCAGTTATTTATTACTTTAAGATTTTGTTTTTATAATTTTAAAGATCTGATGGTTATGCATTTGCTTTCTTTTAGTTAAGAAGACAACCGAAATATTGAAATGTGTTTAAATGCCCCTTTCATCGATAATGTAGTAGATTCAGCAGTGCTAGCTACCATTATTGGTATTCGTTAATCTATTTGAAGCACTGATAGAAAACGAAATCACATACTGTCAGAAAAAACGATTTCCACTTTTGTTGGCAACCAGAACGTTATAATGGACTTCTTCCGAGAGACGTTCTGCACATGCGCGAGCGCTCGATGCCAAGCGGCGGAAGTCAGCACGAAAAATCGAGGAATTTCGGAAGGAGGCTGTGGATCAGCGAGTAGAACACGGAACTGCAGCATACATTTAAATGTGTTACGCAAAAAAGAAAGTGGACGATAAGAAAAACATGACGTTTAGGTGGACGCCACGGATGTTCCTCTTTAAAGTCGCGTTGAGCATGCGCCGCAGCTCAAAAAGCGAAGAAACTGGTTGCGTAGCTCCAATTATCGATTGCTAGCGCAGGAAGGTCACTTCGTGGATGTTTAGTTCGTGCAGCCACCGCCTGGTGCCGTCAGTATGTGGAAAAGGTCCATTGCCGCGACCGGGAACAAATTTCAGTTGCTAAGCCCAGGCGCCCATTTTTACAGCCGATTTGAGATCGAGCCTTGTTATTTCGGGCACCCTTTTCTTCGCCATGTTTCTCTCATACTTTTGCACCTTCACGACAGGGGAGCCGCAGAGAATGTTACTGCTTGTAAAAGCACGATGTTCTTAGCAACAACTTGATTGCTAATCACCAAAAAATGTTCACTCCTTTTCCAGCCTAATTAACGCAATGCGAATTCACATGCAATTAACATGCATTACACAATACATAGTGAACATTTTTCTTAACCCCCCCCCCCAGAAAAAAAAGGAAAAAAAAGAAGGGTTGTGAAAGCTACGGTGATAGCTGCAAAGACGCCATTCGGAAGTCACGTGGCGAATATTAGAAGTTCAAAACCACTGCACAATGGCGGAACAGCTGATATCGCGGGACGTGCAAGTCATTCCATAAGATAACGAAAGTCGGTGAGCGGCCAACCCTAGAAGCCGACGAGTGAATGAAACAGAGCCGAAAGCACAACGTCACTCAGCTCATCACCTTTTTCTGTGTGTGTGTTTTGCCTTTTAATCCAGCCAGATGCATAAAGTCTGCCGTGATGTTGCGTTTTAGTCTGCCATTGTGCAGGGATTCTTCAGTTGTCAACAGAGGGTAAATAAAGAACCCCAAAGTCTACTTTTTTGGCTAAGCTTTCTGTATAACAAAAGGAACAACTTTAAATAAATGCTGAAAATAATATGCGGATGCATTTCCAGCCTAGCTAGAAGGCTTAGCGCCAAAATAACAGCTCATTGCATTAAAACAATCATTCTTGCAAGCGTCCCCCCCCCCCCCTCTTTCCTCCCCTCCACTGTTTTGAGGTAAGCCCTTTGGCATGGACATAAGGGGGATTCAGCTGCTCGTCACTCAATGGGCAAGTTTCGCTAGACAAACCTGAGTTTCAGGAATGCACCAAAGTATTGATCATTGTTCAGCTTCATTATGTAGATGGAATGAAGGTCGTGTATCCATTAAATTTTACCCACCTAAAAGCACTAAAGATTTTTAATAAATTTTTTTGAATATAACCATTTTGACTGTTTTGAGCGCGTTTTCAGGCAGTGTTGAAAGCAAAATAATTTTGAACATAAAAGTGACACAACGAAAGGTTATGCGCATCAGAGGAATTTCTCACATTTTAATTTTAAGACCCCGACTGGAAGACTGAATGTCCTTGTATTTGCGTATTTTTGTAAATAAATTTGACAGGGCAGTTTTCGCTACATTTGTTTTTAATGGGTTCAACGAGATGGCGACACCAGCGCCAAATGCCCCCAGCCAGGGCATTTCTTGTTGTAGCTGTTTTGACGAGCTTTCACGGACGGCGACGTGCGGCACGGGTCCTTTCCTTTACACCACCGAGATGGGTTTTGCCATTTTGCCGGAGAATTATCTGCGTGAAATTTCTGCCTGCTGCACCACACAAAAAATATGACCAATGAAAGGTGACGAATGTATTCCCGTAGTGATGCCGTGGCAGCGTACTGTGTCTCGCCGCCGCGCGAACAGCTTTCACTTTCAATTTTAGTAACCGCGGCCGATGCCACATTCTATGCTGCCAATCTAACGGTAAGACCACGCCACGTAACCTCGCACTCCGCGATGCCCTAGGTCACACCCAAAACTCACACGCTCTCAGTAAATTCCTTTGATATTTTTGTTTTGTCTTGAAAGCGGCATCAAATTATCAAATACGCAATTCCACGAGCCCGTACCGTGTGCGACGCTTCGAAGCCAATGACGGGGCAGTACTAAAGTGAGCGGCTATGGGGCAGCCCCTGAAAGGAAACTGTGTTGCGTCTCTCGCTCGTGGTCACGTGGTACGTGTCTCAGGCGTTCGCCGACAGTGTTTGTCGGTACTTGTAATAGACGAGTCCCACTAGAGCGACAAACAGAAACAACCAACACCGACAAGCCTCAAAAACGTGCGAAGGTGCCTTTGGCAGGCTTGCAATCACTAGTGCTTATCTTCAAGTGCACCGAGAGAATGCAAGCTTGCCAAAGGTACCATCAGGTGCATGCTGCACGTGTTTCAGGCTTGTCAGTGCCGGTTGTTTCTGAATGTAGTTCCAGTGGGACTCGGGCATAAGAAACGCTAAGCGTGAATTTTCTCTAGAGACTTTAGCACACAGCGCTGCTTCGGTTTCTCTGGCTTCTATCGGCCGTTTTACATATCGGACATTTCCTGCTCCCTCTTATGTTTTCAAAGAGAACAAAATACGCGCTGTGGAGTATCTCAACGTGAGAGCTGGGGCCATATTAGATTAAAATATTTATCTCTATAAAATCGTCATTTTGTTCACATTCGGTACGTGCGTGAACCAAGGCGGGCGTTGATGATAATCCCGTGACAAACCGTGAATGTGGTCATCCAACCCAGCTCTTTGATACTATGGCGTCGCGTAGGTCAAAATGAAATAAGACGCAAGTTTGTCCGAGTTAGCTGTATATATGGGTTGCACGTAACGTCATTCAATCATGCCGGTGTGCATTCTACTTTTTGCAAAAAAGGCAATGGTACACAGCTAACGCTGCAAGACATATATTCTCAGCAGCAAGGCAACCACAATGCCAGATGGTGTGCCATGAGTGCAGTTCATAGAACTGATGCGCTCGTGCCTTCGGCTTCGATTGCACTTTGGTGAAATAGAGGCTTGAGTATATAGACACTTTAGACACGCTCCAGATTGCAGCCTCTATGGATGATTTTCTCTTGTGCCACCGAGATACCGAGCCGTAAAAACGGGTTTTTACAGGCCTTCACAAATGCCAATGCTGGAAAGAAGGACACAGTAGAATCTAAAATGGCAATAACCTGACCTGACATGGTAATGATGAAGTGAAATAATAGAAATAATAAGATACGAATTCGGAAGGTATATGTTATGGAGCCGGGGAGGCACAAGAGACTTACTCCAAAACTCGAAGCGCCTCATCGAGGCGTAATGCCACGTTATGCACTGTGGGAATCAGTGGGCAGCAAAATCCTTACGCGCTCTGCTTCTCGCGCACAGGTTCCCAGAATACAAAGAGAGCCGTGACGGAATCATTGAAGTAGTCTATTGCCGAGAGATGTAAAAGTCCGTGTGATAAGCAAAGGCATAAAGACTTGGCCACTGAATAGCCGAGATGTAGTATCATGCGGACGCTACAAGGCATGAGTGTCAACTCAGCACTGAGGAGATGTGAGTATCCGGATTAGCCTTGCGATACCCAGAGCTCTAGGTCACGTGGTGCGGCATTGGCTGTGATAGTTACTCTGCAATAGCTAACGGCATCGGCCGCTGTCATATAGACCTTTCCAGAAAAGGGGATTCAGGCCGGTTCCATTTTCAGTGTTCGTGCGTGTGCGCGCGATTTGCTTGCTTTTCAAGCAGCGAGCGAAGCGGCTTGCAAATATTTGAAGAAAGTGGAAAGCGCGCTGCAGCGCTAACAAGGTATTGACCCCGTACGTGGGACGTCAACGCTCTGAACATGCCGTTGCCAAGGGCTTTGTTAGGGACGAATACATGGGACTGGATTTCGCTCTAAAAGAACAATCGGTCGAAACTTAAACGTGGAATTTAAACGTCTAAAAATAATGCATCAAGGAAGCTTAGATTTCACAATTACCACGACTGAAGTTTGCCGACTAATGCAGTTTCTAAAATACTTGCGACGGCAACTTCCGGTCCTCGAGACGTCTCGAGATGCCTGTTGCAGACGGCAAACGCATTACGAACGCACACGGAATGACTGAAGTAGGCTGTTCAAAACAGTATAAATCGTTTAACAATAATACGATTTTGATTTTGTGTATCTCTGGAACATGGTAGGCCTAAAAATAGCTAATCAGGTTTATAAAAACGAAGTTTATTTAGGTACGAGACGGGATACTGTCTGAAGAAATTTGTCACACGCATGAAGATCTACTAAAAAGACAGCGAAAGAAGCATCTGTTTAGAACATGATATCAAAGCAGCGTCGGGCCCTCTTTTTGATTTTGCAGATTACGTGCATCGTAATGAAAGAGCAATTATTTTGACTCTAACATGAGCGGTTGGAGACCCCAAACTTCTTTTATGCTCTCAGCACGTGTGCGTGTTTTGTTCCTGCATTGTAATCATCAAACTGGAGAACACTCTTATGTGCATGACGAAGAAGGAGCGCTCCTCCCTACCTCTAGAAGTTTAAAGTTTGCTCTTACAACGAGTGTAAAATATGAGGAGGCCAGAATAACCTTGCGTATTTTGTCTCGCCCTACATCACTAACGAACACTCTCGGTCGAGTATCCGAGATGCCGACTGTAGTAGATGAAGCGCCGAGCGCGGGTTTGTCTACACACAGACAGCTGTCACGCCGACGTATCGTCGCTTGCTGCTACCGCCGTCGACATTGTCCTTTATTTGTTTGCTCAAGTTCGCCTGATAGATGTTTATTTTATCTTTTACGTTTGTCGATCTGCTTCTATCTGCCAGACTATATATGTGTTACGGAGAGTTCCTTTGATCAGATAGGTGTGTACTAAAGCAACTATGCTGACAGAAATCCTTGGCACATGTGCTGGCTTGCACTACAATCCTCTACCTCTCTGGGAGAAAGAAGTGTGTCGTCGTAAATAGTGCAAGCTCAGACTTTGTTGATGTGACTTCTGGCGTGCCGCAGGGGTCAGTGCCGGGACTTTTTTATTTATTGTGTATATTAATGATATATCATCGACCATTTACTGGCCCATAAAGTTGTTTGCGAACAATTGCGAGACAGCCTACTGCTGTTTGGTTAGACCAACACTGAGTACGCATCTGTTTTGTGGGATCCGCAACAAAAGTACCTTCAGACTATGTTAGAGAAACTTCAAAACCGTGCGGGGAGTGTTGTAACAGGAAATTACAGTAGAAACATTAGCATTACAGAGATTACAAATGTATTTGTTTGGGAAACTTTATTGTTAAGACGCAAAGATATTCGATCGAGGTTCCTGCTCGCAATTTTTAACAATTTGAAGGGTATTGATAAAAGCCAATACACAGAATTAACTAACTATATTTCACATCGTATGAATAATTCCAGAAAAATAAGGGAAATTTTCAATAAAACACATTATCCGAAGTTTTTTTTTTTCATACACAAAAGCTCAATGGAACCTGTTACTTGAGTCTTTTTTTTTATTAACGATGACCTGGGACCACTCACCTCAGGAGTGGTCTTGATTTCTAATGTTGTTATTTCTTTTTATCATTTAAGTATACTATTTCTAGACAGCCGAGGCTGTATATTCAAGTGTACTGTGTTTTAGATCCTTATTGAGCGTCCATGGGCTGTACCTGCCATAATGCCGATGTTTCGGCGCTGCAGGTTTTCTTTTGTAAATAAATAAAAAATAACAAAAATCCTGTTGCACTTCACGCCGTAGTCTGTGGGGTTCCTTATGGAGGAGGTCCCTCTACTAATAATCGCCGCCCTATCGGTATGCGTTTCGCACGTCACCCAGAGAGTGACGTAACAGCGAGAAGACATCGAATGATTTTCCTGCTACCTCCCGGTTGCCCGTCGTCGAGAGCCGGCAGTCCGCGTACGCCGACCCATGTTGTCGCCCGTCGATTAAACCTCGCAGTGGAGTCCATGTCCACGCCCGCGGATCGTCCTTCCCACGCCAGCGCTGCGTAGGCTAGCTGTCCAGGGCTATCGCAGCCCATGTCTCGCTGCGGAACCACCTCGGGATCGTAATAGCCCAGGTCGATATGGCCAGGGCTCGCCGTTTCCACCGGTTTGTCTCCAAACCTCGCTGGTGGACCACTAGGCGGTTCCGCCATGGCGGGAAAGAACATGGCGGTTCGCCTTGTTTTTTTCCAAAGATGGTGTGCAGGAACAGGCCTTACAATGCACCGAAAGGACCTCCTACAGTGGATGTTAAAGAAAGTTTGTAGCTCCCGTATAGCCTGGAGGAGGTCACCTTTCGGTGCATTGTAAGGTCTCTACCTGCACACCATATTTGAAAAAAGACATCAATCATTGGCCGCTATAAAGAAAAACAAACGCGCGAGGTGCTCGAGCCGCTCGCTGCGTGGCTAGCCGATCTTGAGCCTAGCCGATCGCTGCGTTAGTCAGTCGTCGGTAGCTTTAAGCGAAAAAGAAGTTGCCTTTTTTCGAACATTTGACTGTGACTGAACTGTTCACCCCCTGGTGCCGTTGTCCCCTGTCATGAATTGTGCTTCATCTTTCGTCTCTTCACTTAATATACCAGAGTTTTGAGTACGCGCCTGTCTGTGTTCTCTGTTCCGTCCTCGTTTGTCCTTGTCTCTTTGTGCGCGGTTCTTAACCATGTTCAACGTTTACCAACTCGCCCAGCTTACTACTTTACTGCAAATATAATGCTGTGCAGCGGAAACCTTCGCTTTTAAAATGTCACAGAAAGTTGACCCCAAGAATACAAGTTTCGTTGATCGTCACCATTCAACGCGGTCATGTACTCCCTCGGAAAGGACAACTGAACTCGCGAAGCCATTGTGTCGTCCGCTAACAAGGCAAGACCGGTTGTTAAACGTTATTACGGGCTTTTGTCATCACCTGACGGTACTGTGACGATAAAAAATAGTCAGATATTTAAAGGATACAATGATTACAAAAAAAAAGATTTACTTTTCTTATCAGGCAATTTCTTGCCTCACGTCAAGCCCCTAAGCATTTGTTCATAACAACGGCCCTAGCAACGGTTTGTTTGGAGCAGGGCGCTATCTTGTTACGTCATCATTTACGGGGGCAATTGCGCGTTGCCATGGCATCACAATGCCCTACATGCATTGTCTCAAGAAAAAGCTCTAGACGGCAATAAAATGTCGCGCAGTTCTCCGGCAAAGCCGTTGGCCAAAGCCGATCTCGGCCGCATCAGGTTTCAAGCAAACGGCATGTGCCATGCGCCGTTTGCTTAACACAATTTTCTGTGGCTAGGAAGCCAATGCATAGTTCAATAGAGAGCCACTGAATTAGTTACGCGTAGAGCACCGGCACTCTGTACCCAACTATTGTTGTGATTGCCGAAATCTTGGTGCTTGGTAAAGAGCAGACGAAACTTAATATCGTCATGGTTCAAAAGAGCGCCTTCCTCAGCATTATATTCAGTATTAGGAATGCTAATGCAATATTACTTTGCTCTGTCGCGAACTGTTCAAAAATTTGTGGAGGACGAAAAAGCGTTGCTATTGATATCAGATAAAGCTTGGATGACTGTGAACCATGGTTTTAAGCCTTAAGATGGGTAAGTGTCGTTAATTTGACGCGTTGCATATTTATACCCTAGTTACAATAGCGCCCTTAACTTGTCATTAGGCCAGCGACAGTTGACTCAATCGCGATGTGCCGGAGTTAAACAGCAGCGCCAACTGTCATTGAGTCGCTAACAGTCCTTGAGTTCAACTGAGGTAGTCTACCTCAGTTAACTGAGTGGGGTTCGCCCCAATATAGCTAAAGATGGCAGCGTCCGCCACATTGCCGCCCATCACCAGCTCCAGTGAAGCACTTACTATAGCTGAAGATTGGGGGAGGCGTATAGAAAGTATCATAGCAGCAAATGGTGTCTAAAGAAGTAAGATTCGGGGCCAGAGATGTCGCTGGAACGATCATAACAGATCGCGGAAGCCAAGGCTCGGAGGGGCAGCCATTGCGATGTCGGCGCGGATAAAATTTTCGTTATGTCTCTTTTACTTTACTTCGTGAAAAACGTTTTGGTTATCGTTTCTTTACTCTGAAGACAAAAACATAAGTTCATTTAATTTAGTTTTACACGTTTATAATGAATGAAAAATGCGCATATATTTTAATTGCGTCACTTTTCAAAAAAGGAGATGTGACATCAGATTCGGTTTCGTTTCGGTTTCAGCTCTGTCCCTTGACGCGCATCTCAACTTTAGTTTTTAGGCCTATGTACTGTGTAACACCGGAAAACTTAGTTGAGCTCAATGACACTTGAGAGATGCCAACAACCGTTGGCTTAATGACACTTGTAATGACACTTGAAAGCGCGAGTGTAAATAGGTTACTAGTGGCAGCAGTCCCATTTAATATGATGTTGTCACAAATGACAAATGATGAGGCGGCGAATAACTGAAGAAACGAAACGTTTAATAGGGCGAGCTTGTGACCAAAACAATAAGAAAACGGAAGCCAACAACATAGCGTCGCGGGCGTCAAAGTCGGCGTAACTGCAGGATCGAACGCTGGGGCGAGACTGACTCCGTTCGCCATGAGGAGTACCTTATTTACCCGCGTGGGTTTCTGGAACATTCGGCGTAGAACTTTCGGCATGTAGAACATTCGAAACTAGATCAGACGACAATTATGCTCACTTTTACACGGACGGTACGAAGAATTTTTCTTTGTCGGTTGGGCCGTGCACTCTGGCCATTTTGTAAAAGTCAGATATCTTGAAGAATTTGCGAATATAATTACTGCTGAAATCTATAATGTGTCTTTTGCGTTGGATTATATTCTGAGCACAAAAACTAGACGGGCCGTATTACTTGTGGACTCTCAGAGTACCATAACTGAAATATGCTCTCTAAAAGCCACTAAGAATATGCTTGTAGAACAGGTGCGAAGTAAACTTAACTGAGCTTTACGTAATGGTCACAATATAAACTTCTGCTGGGTTCCATGTCATGTGGGAATAAAGGGTAATGAGGAGGCAGACAAGCTCGCGGCATCTTCAGGTAACTGCTCTCAATATCAAGCTAGCTTGCCCTATCAGGATATAAAAACAATAATTAGGTCGTCACTCTTCGGGTTATAGTAGACAGAGGGGGCGCCATGGAGTCTAACAACAAGCTTCATGTAAGCAAGCCAGTCCTTGGGTCTTCGGAGAGCTCTTCACTTATGAACCACTTTCAGGAAATTTTATTTTGCCGGCTTCGAATTGGTTACTCTCCCTTACATACAGGTATCTCCTTTGTGGGGACGATTCACCAGTTTGTGAGCACTGTGTAGACCATCTTACTATTCTCCATATCTTATGACTCCGCCCGGGATTTGACACTGAACGACGTTCTCATTTTCGGGAATCTTTTAGATACAGAGTTGCATTTTTCCCGCTCCCTTGTTGGAAAAGCGCCCTCTCCTACCTCTTGATCAAGTTTTGGCATTTATTACTAGTACTGGCCTTATGCACCAAATCTAGTCCTAGCTATTTTCAGGATGCCATTTTATAACGACGAGACCATAGGTTCTTCATCAGTTAATTTAGCCTGCGCAGTATGGCCTCCGTTGCTGTTGCGCTATGAAACCCGCAAACAACAACAATAAAAGTGAAAGAGGCGCGCGGCGTTCAGTGGGTCGTATCATTGTCTCGGACAAGTCTGTGAACAGCTTTGTCTTCTTCAGCGGTACATCATCACACTCGAGTGGCGCCGATATAGCTTTCTGCAAACGCCAGAGCCACAAGTGAGCGCTTCGCGGAATTATGGGAACTGTGAAGGTGCGGCGCTTTTAACCAAGCAAAGTCTAGCTTAGTCGAACTCTTGCACGCTAGGTGGCGCACGCTACAGCCCGAACCCCAGCACCTTTTTTAATCCATTCATGCATCCAGGCAAGCTAACGGTCTTCGAACGAATTTTTCATTGGCGAAGGAAAATAAAATGCACCAATTTGCTCAACTTATTCTCGTAGGAAAAATAAAACACGTTGGATGCGTGAGTGAGAGGCGCGTGGTCCACGCTCGAGGAACCATTAAAAAAGAACGGTGGCACATCCAGAACCATGGCCCATTAAAAAAAGGGCTGTGAACAGACCTGCTGTGATTGCCGGTTTATCACCTCATGCGGAAAAAGCAGCGCATTCATAAGGCGCTGCAAAGATTGCCGCCTGCCGTACACAGGAACCAAACGCGAACGTAGGCAACGTGGTTCTCGCAGGCGGTACGGCAGTAGCAGAAGACAACGGAGCAGTGACCCTCACGGTTCCCATAATGCTGCACGTGCGACGCTTGAAGGCGCGAGCTACTTTCCAGAAAGATGCGTTTACTAATTGGGCCCGAGCCCGACGGTGAGCGTATTTGAACGCGTTGACTGAACACGACTTTCAGCCGAACGTTGACGCTGCGCTCGAGTTCGATTTGTGTCTGCGCTCAATCTTACTGTGATGTCATCAAAATTCTAATGCGCAGGCTTTGATATGTTTAGGTTGTTCATTCAGACCCATTCTCTAGACGGCAAGAGAATCTTGCAGTTATCCGGCAAAACCGATCTCGCCCTCGCCCGGTGTCAAACTACTCCGCGTGCCGTGCTTTATTTTCGTGTCACAAATATAGCACAACTTGCCCTGGCTGTGAAGCCAACGCTACATTCGCCCGTGCAGTCGTGTAGCTTTGAGTGCAGCTCAAAGTTGTACACGGGCACTCTTGACTTCTTCATAAATGCAACGCGCCTCAGCACGCTTCCTCATGTTGCAAGTGAAAATATATGTAAAATAAAAATAAGTAAAAAAAAGCCGGAAAGATAACTGAATTAAAACTTTGGATTAGGCTAGTTGGTTCATTGTTATCTGGAGGACGTAAAAGCGTCAAAAACAAGGACGAGGAAGAGACACATACAACACGGACTGGCGCTAAGTTTCAACTGATTTAATCGACGCAATCAACCCAGCACACACGCTTGAGCACTCTTGCCTATCTTGCGAACCCCCTGTAATGAAAGCGACACATACACACAAACAACGGATGACAATCCTTCAAACATTCGTATCAGTTCAATGTGTTTACGAAACAACCATCTAAAAAGCAATTTCCTTGTCATTTAGTAAAATCGAAGGCGTAGCTGACGCAATTGTCACCTGTTGACCTTATAATCTACGCCTCAACTATTTCTTTTTCAGTCTTGTTATTTTCTATTTTTGATAAATTTAGTTAATTCTAAAAGGGTGTCACACCAGCACCGCATGCAGTGTACTGCAAGGTGTCCCCCTGATTCGTTACGAACCGCTAGACGATGTTCAAGAGTCCGTTCATTAAAACACCGCCCACTCAATGTACACGCGCCCGCATGTTAGTGGGATCTTGTAAACAACATTAGAAGCACCAGCTGTGTACGGAGCAGCGTGCTTGTTCGAGGATTAAAGACGCGTCTTTCTAGTAATTATAGGACAAATTCTTGCCAGCTTGCATGAAGCGTAGAAAACACGACATCGTAATTAATTGCTATTTTCTTAAGGTTCTGCGACACCCTGTGTAAATAAGGTATCACTTGAACTTTTGATTTGTTTTTTACTTTTTCTCGCTGACCGTCCCCTGTGTTGGCTTTACATTTGATATTTTGAAGGAGGTTTTCACACACGCTGTAAATCAAGCAGGCGGGACAGCCCGTTCTGTGTAAATGTTCTACCTGAATTTAGAACGTTTAGCAATGCGTCACTCTGCTCAGACAGCTTGCTGCCGTTGCTCGCTGCATTGGTTTTAAAAGTGAAAGGAGGCGCGCGGCGTGAAATGCGTCGTCTCATTGTCTGAGACAAGCCTTGTAACAGCTTTGTCTTCTTCAACGGTACGTCATGACACTGGAATCGCGCCAATAGACCTTTCTCGAAACTCCCGCGCCACCAGTGAGCGCTTCGGGGCATTATGTGAACTGTGAGAGTGGGACGCTTTTAGCCAAGTCAAGTCTAGCCTAGTCGAGGTTTTGCATGATAGGTGGCGCACGCCACAGCCCGAACTGCAGCACTATTCTTAAATTATTCGTGCATCCAGGCGAGCTAACGGTCTTCGAACGTTGTTTGGACGAGCTGCGTTGTTTCCTTTGTTTGCGAAGAAAACTAAAATGTAATTCTTTCGTTTGACTTAGAACACCGAGACTGGGACGAGAAGGGACGGACAAACACAAAATCTCAAACACATCTGAAATTTATTCGACAACAAAATGGCTTATATAGGCATCAAATCCTACAGAAAACACTAAAGACGAGAGAGAGAGAGAGAGTGAAATGAGTAATCTGTTTGTGTCACGGGATTCACCATTTCTGTCTCTCTTCCTCTCTCTCGTCTGTAGTGTTTTGTGTAGGATTTGATGCCCACATAAGCCCTTTCGTTAAAAAATCAATTTCAGCTGTGTTTGAAACTCTCTCTTTAGCCGTCCCTTCTCCTCCCAGTCTCGGGGTTTTTAGTCAAATGTTTAACCACCACCAGCTTCGTTTGCGCCCTAAACTTTTGTTCACTATTTCTTCCGTGATTTTGTTTTTGTTGTTGGTGTTGGCAAGATAGACAAGGGTGTTCACGCATGTGTGCTGGATTGATTGTTTTGATTGAGTTGAAAGTTAGCGCCAGCCCGTGTTGTATGTGTCTGTTCCTCGTCCGTGTTTTGTGCGCTTTTAAGTCCTCCAGATCAGAATGAAAGGAGACCACTGTTCGCGTTTTGATAAAACGCTATATGTAGTGCACTATGTTGTTTTGTTTTTATTACGCTTTATTAGCGCTGGTGAAAAAATTTTGAATTAAGCTTAGACACCGTTTCCACCTCTACACAATCACAGCTTCGACTGCCTTGATTTCTCGTCGTTTCGAAAAGTGAGCAAAACATGTGTCATACGCACAAACACTGAGGATAGCACCGGCCAGAAGCCCCTTGTTTACAAAATGCCGGGCCGTGAAGATCGCACTGCTCAGGATCCAATTTTTACATATTAGCCTCGCAGCACGCACTTGCTCGTCGACTCCGAAAGCCAGTGAAGCACGTGCCCTACGTAAAAGCGCTGAAAATGGCACCACGGTAAGAAGCTCTTTTTCTACCTACGACCGTGACTCGTGCATAATCTGACGCTGCTTATTACATGCTCGCATGTAATCAGCTGCTGATTGACATGCTCAGTGGAACAAAATTATCAGCAAATTCGCGCTGCAAACATTTACTACTACGCACCCGCGAATGTTCGTCGGAAACCAATTCCCATTCAACAAACAAGCGATGAACGCCGCCGAAGAAAAATACATAAATTCAAGGCATCAGTTGCGTGAGCGACTTTATCGGCACACAAATGACGCACTTGCAAAAGCTGAAAACCCGAGTGCACTACCAACGCGCAAACATGTCTGCAAATATGGTGTTCACAAAATACGTTTTAATGGTTGGAACGTGGTTTCAACTTTGGAGCAGAACTTAGAGCCATTTTTTATAATCTACTGATTGTGCCCCGCGCCGGCCGTTAGCCCCTACCGGTTGTAGCGGACGCGGAGCGAACAAAATTTAGCTCGCCTAGATCAGCGGCGAACAGCCCGTGGCCCGAGCCCACCCAGAGCGCCCCTACATTTACCCGCAGCTGCGAGCATGCAACTCGATTGTTCTGGAAAACTTCTACGCCATCTATGAGAAAAGGGCTACTAATAAATCGCGGATGAATCCCCCTTATACACAGGAAAGAATTACGCGTAGAGGAAGGCACACCTTTCTGCTTTCATCAAACTTATTTTCCGCACAATACTTTTGTTGACAGTCGGAAGATGTTCTGCCCGTGTTTTGTTGTATGCGTAATTCTTTCGTGGTTTCTTTCCAGTTAACAATATTGGACAACACACTTCCTCGGTGTAAGGTCCGTTAGTTTTACACATTCGACCTTCGGTTGTCGGAGCGACTGCACTGCATGCGAATATTTTAAACTACTCTTGCCATTACTCGTAAATTAGATCTTGATATTGCTATCACTGAACCATTCGTAGTGTTAAATTGTAGATTTCTATAATACTATGTGATGTTAGGCGTAATGCAAATAAATAATAAGAATTGGCACTGTAAATTGCATTTATTTCTTAGGCTCCGTTTTTGTGTTTCTCCGCGTGAGTGGCTCGTGCTGGCCTTTGTCTCTGGACAGTGATGTCCTCGTTTACTGCACCGTCGCAGTCGCCGCAGCTCAACTTGTTGACCCTGTTCGCCTTCACACTGTGTTGTTGTTCGAGTTCGCCTAGACCAATTGTTCGTGCTATATAATTATAAAACGTATGATTATCAGTATAAATATCACATTCCTGCAGGTTCACCTTACCACTATCAGGGGTACGTTCTAGTTGAGAAAATGCGTGATGGGGGCAAACACTTCTTTTTGATTGATGAGAAATAAGAATAAAAAAACACAAGGATTTGACGAACTTTGAATATCCACGCGAGACCGGTTTTTAGAGTGTTAATTTATTAACCCATGGAAACATGTCCACATAAGCTCCTGCCCATATCCTATACAATACTTCGACAGGCGTCGATGCCACTGTCCAAGTATCAGGTATTGGCTTGAATCTTGTTTCAAGTACACAAAAACGCATATTTTGCAGCTCACTTGAATATTGCTAGAGACAGACGAAGAAAAAGACGAGAAATATAATGGTGCCCTTGTGAACGTTAAATCGCATTCCGTCAGCCGGAACTGAAGTCGACTCCAGTGAGCCTGTAACATCTTGGTGGTAGCGGAGGGATCACTAATAGCCGCGTCCCACTAGAGCGACAGACAGCGACAAACGACAGCGACACACGACAACGAGCGACAGACGACACCGACAGACAGCCTGTTTGTCGGAGTCTGCCGTCCCACCTGGCGGACACGACGCAGAACACGGGGCAAGGAAACTTGTTTCCTAGTGGGACTGGAGTTGTCAACAAAACACTTCAAAATACACAGACAAACAGAGTCTGGCGACGCGGTTTTCGTGTTTTGCTCTTTCGGCATAAAACGCGCCGACAAACACGGTGAAAGTGGAGACGATTACTTCATTTCTTGATTAAAGCTTCCGCTTCTCTTCATTTGCCGTTGGCGACTTTCCGCAAACAGTCGTGACAATCGACACCAAACTTTTTCCGAACTAGAATACCCGAATCGTTCCTTTTTTGGGCCGTTCGAGGCATTCTAGGTGAGCGCCACGGAATTTCACGCCGATTTCGAGGATGTTTATAACTTCATATTCGAATGATCGAGGGCAGGCGTTTTTCGGTGGACAATACGGCATCCCGATTATCACAGAACGTGATGACAAGTCTCTCGTCTGCCGGAATGGCTTGCCGCGGAACGTCGTGTCCTACTTCGTGGTGAGCGGTCTTACTTTGGTCAGTCCTCGCACACGGGTGTATCCATCCTGATGCAGGGGCGTAGCCTTCGGCGTCTTGAAGCACCACCTCGCGCACCAAGTTTTCGCGAGCAAAACCAGCCAGAGCAAATTCCCGTTCGCAACACGACCGCCCGGCGCCAGCCAGCAAGCCGCGCCCGCGACCACTACGTGCAATCGAGGGACCGGAACTGCGGGGCCGGATTCGGGAACGAGGTGGCCGCCAAGGGCTTCTCGTTCCGGGAGGAAGGGTAGAAGGGTGGGAAGGAAGGCAACAGAAGGCATAAACGGGCGAGGAGGATAAGTTTGTCTCCGAGAGAGGTTCCTCAGTGGGACTGCTTGCTCCGCTTCAAGTCCAACGACAGACAAGAACTCGTCCGTCGTCGATCGTTTGTCGGCGCTTGTCGGCGATTGTCGCGGGTGTTGGTCGTTGCAGTTAGACAGCATCGGCGACATGGAACTTTGTGGTGTCGTCG
>JAZHYW010017560.1:0-37571 GCA_037355805.1 Ixodes ricinus | reverse complement strand
AGAGCGTCTATATTTATAATCGCCTTGGAAGAAATGCAACGTGACTGACTTACGGGTAAACTCTGTCGTAAAGTAAACGCACGGGAAGATTTAAGAATGCAAACGGGCAACATAGTGTAAACCAGAAGTTATCGTTTTATATTAAAGGTGCACTGAAAGGTCAAAATCACCCTTTTTTGTTATTATCCGGAACGATTGAAAACGATGCCTGGACACTGCCCTCGAAATTCAAACCTTCGAACATTCTGTTTTAATAAAGAAGAAAAAACATTTCCAGAAGTGTAATTTGAGGTTCCCGCGCGATCCGCGCCAGTGCAGTGACGTCAAAGACTGAATCGTCCTGTAACTCGAGTTTCCTCTCACCCTCCGAACCGTCCGAACCGGAAGTGTGGACCGTGTTCTCTCGCATCCCGCGATCAACCGCGCGTCTTCGTGCACGGTGCCTATCGATGTGAGCAAGACGACGCTTCACTTTCGAGTTTGAAGTTCTCTTTGGGCCCCTTTCAGAGATCTCAATTTCTTCGAAACGGTGCGAGGTCGAAGAGGACGCGCAGTGAGCGGCGTGAGGAGCCATGCATGTCGCGCCGGTTCTGCGTGAAAGGCTGCTCCGGCGGAGTCACAACCGCAAGAACGCTGCACAGGCACCAAATCCACTTGTTTTGACCGTTTGACGACTTCCTTTTCGAAGTTAGAGTTAGAGTTCAAAGTACCGAAAGGAGAACTTCGTCCGATTCCCCGACTCACCAATCATGCTCACAGCTACCATGCGACGAGCGCCACCATGTTTTCTGAGGGAGGATAAAAAGTCACGTAGACGACATCATTTCCGGACCCCGAGTTTCGATATTTCGAAAGAAGGAGCGGGGCGTGGTGTGTTCCGCAATTGCGTTAAAAAAACATGTTTTGCGTATGACGTTCCGTTAAATGTTATAAAAATGTAGCTTACAAAGGCTTCTAAATTTTATAAGCGATTACATCACAAATAAAAGGAACCAAAAAATAAGAAGGGCGCCAAAAATTGAAAAAACGCTCGCGCGCGTAAACATTTTTTTTTGCATTGGGATTTTTTTTTTTTTTTACTGTACAGGTAGAAAGTGAGGGAGAGGAGGAGGTGAGAGCGCGCGGGGATGTTAAAGCGCCGAGCTCTGGTTGGAATAATTAGAGGGTACATGCAAAGCTAGCGGCCTTTGTCTCAACTTACTGAACATTCGTAACCCGAATGCTCAGTAACGCCGGACGGTGGTGTTCGGCGTTCCAACGCATTCGAACAGGGATTCGCGTGCTCTCATCTCCTTCTCTCTTAGTTTCTATCTGCATAGGGAGTATTTACTGGCGGCCATAGCCGTGTGCGCAGCTGCTGAGCGCGTGCTGACGGCAAGCTTCCACAGTCGTTTTGCATCAAGATTACCGGTCGTTGCAGTCTATTAAAGTGAGCTTGCTGTGAACATGCCTCTAAACATCGCCCTCAAACATGGCGTCCAGCGAATACCCCAGAAGGGGCAAGTGTCTGGAGGATAAACGAGAATTATCGCGAGGTTAACGCAAACTTGCCGATATGTTTCAAATGACATCACTAGGTCATAGATGAACTCGCTGCTGCTGAGCACGTGTTGACGGCAAGCTACCACGACGCTTCCAACACGCACATTGCGCACCATGAAGATTGTGCATTCTCTGGGAGACCATAAATAAAAACTCATCCCGAGCATGCGCTGTGAGAAGTCACCTCAAATGTGGCGTCCATTGAATACCATCTATATACATTCTAACAGCCAGGACTATAAAACATGGTTTCACGGCGCGATTTCTTATAACGTCAGTCTCTTTGCGAGCTGAAAAGCGTGAGGTGCTATGCAAAACGAAGGTGCCGCAGCCCACTTTCAGCCTCGGCGTTAGCGCCAACGACAGCCGGGACGGCAACCCAAGTAAGTCACTGAATATTTTCTTCAGGCGAACACTATCGCGTCTGCGTCCAGATGCTTTCAAGATAATAATAATAATAATAATAATAATAATTTGTTTATTTAATGTGCCCAAAAACAACCACGCGGGTCTTCACATTGGCGCACACAAGACAAAAAGAAGAAACACAGCACACGCACAGCTCCAATGTACAAATTAGCATAACTACAAATAGGTCGCACACTTCACACAAAATGTAATAGAGTTTCAACTTTCAACTAGACTTGCCAAGTTCCGGCGAAAAACTGGGAGATCTGTGAAGATGTCCAAAGTAGAGGATGCGATTGTATTAAATGAAAGTTGCATACGGGACAGTGGTGAGAGTTTAGACATGAATTGAATATAAAAGACATTTAAATTTCTGGTAACGCGACAAGGAACATGAAAATCGACAGAATTCAGAAGTTGATTAGCATCAGTCCAACCATTTACCACTTTGTGCAAGAAAATCAGATCACGCTCGAATCTTCTGTTTGACAAAGTTGTAAGTAAAACGCTCTTAAGAAGAAATTCATAATCATAATAAAAGCGACGCTGAAAGTGTCTATCATACAAAATGCGTATCATTCTTTTTTGCACAGATTCAATACTTAAAGACTGTGTACTTGTTAGAGAATTCCAAACAACAGATGCAAATTCAAGCCGTGAACGAACTAAAGCACAAAATAAACGAATCAAACAAGCAGGGCGTCTGAACTTTTTAGTTATACGAGATATGATACCAAGAGTTTTCATCGCACGGCCAACAATAAAAGAAACATGAGCATTGAATGACAACGTGCTATCAAGGCACACACCAAGATCTTTCATCACAGACACGCGTTCGATTAGAGTTCCTCCCAAAGAGTAAGTAAAATGCATAACAGTGTGTCGTCTGCTCAAGATGAAGGAGAACCTCCGCAATGCAGCAGCCCACCGGTCTGTTGACCGTGAGTAAATGGCTTTCGCAGCTGGCGAGGAGAAGCATGAATTATGCACGCCCACGAAAATAGTATATTATACTTTGTAGAAATATAATGACAGGCTTCTATCGTTTTGCTAAAATATATCTAGTTCTATTTATTAAAAAAAGAAGAACAGACTCAGATTTCCACGAAAGTTGTAAGTGAACGAACGTTTGGAAGAACGCTGCACGTGCCTTTGTTGCTCTTATAATTCTCAAAGTGAAAAAATAAGTCCAATTAATTTCACCATATTTCCTTCTCATTTCTTTTTTAAATATAATTTTTATAAGTTTTTGATGATGTTTTTTAAAGTGTATAATTATTTGAAACACCTAAAATTGCTGAACCGTTTGTGTCCACATAGTCAAATCCTAACGTTTTATTCATTTAAAGGACCACGAAAACGATTAGTGGACAGAGTTTTACTGGCTGCATATTGTTTATGCAAGCAAAATAAAACTAGCACGCGATATTAGGAATGCTCAATCCAAATTTTTGGCATGAAGTTTCGGCAAATAAAAGTGGAATATACCTTACACTCTCTCCTCGAACGCTCGCAACGATGCTGCAGTGAATAGAATAATAAATGAGTTGTGGCAAAGCTTTTTGTAATGGGCTGTAGCTTGCGCCACTTAGCAAAGTAGCCACAGCAACCAGAATGTTGGAAGTTCTTTTTTCTTTTCTGAGAACGTCAGTTGAATTTAGCTTTGTACTGGATAGCAGTAGTGTGTTACTCACTGATTCTCTGTGACCGCTTGCTGACTGCGTTTGGCCAGCTCCGCCTATGCACAGGAATGTAGCCACTGGTCAGCCACTCTTTGGTAGAGTGATATTATCTCTAGCCATTATAGTAAAGCCGGTTCCACATATAGCAGGGCGCTGGGTTAGCGCTGTGAGCGCCCAAGGAGCGCTCATGTGGCGCTTCCGAGCGCGTGATGTAGCGCTCGGTTAGCGCTTCAGTAGCGCTCTGTTAGCGCTACAGAAGCGCTACAGAAGCGCTTTGTTAGCGCTCTCACGCTCCTTGTGCCGTGCTTGCTGCTGCGGAACAGCGCGTGCACGGCGATTCCTTTGTTGTTGTTTTTCCTTTGGCATTGAAAGAAGAGGAAGTAAAAGGAGCCGCTCTCAAAGCAAAGGGTCGAGCAGGCGATCCAGAGGCATGGACTATGAGCGATTAATTGATTGGGTACGACCTCATCGCTTTCTTTTCGATATGCGTAACCCTGGTTTCAAAGACACGCAGTTAAAAATAATCGCCTTCGAAAGTGCTCTGTGCCTCAGTCCCTCAGTCTAGGAACAATTAAGCCTCGCCGGGTACCTGTCGGTATCTCGGTGGCGAAAGATTTCGCGCACCCAGGAGGCTCTTCTGGGCGTTAAGCCGTCCACACATATATGCACGAATCGCGTATGTAAGAGCATTTGTCGCATTTCTATTTCAGCGTTCAACAAGTCCACCATGGTGCTGCTGATGCACTCCCAACCCCAGGAACCGGAACCGCAGTGCACGCGCTAATTCGCAGCACCGCGGTACAAGAAGCGCTACAGAAGCGCTAACACGGCGCTACTGAAGCGCTAACAAGGCGCTACTGGAGCGCTAACAAGGCGCTACTGAAGCGCTAATCACGCGCTATATTAGAACGAAGTCACGCGCTAGAAGCGCCACATGAGCGCTCCATGGAGCGCTCACGTAGCGCTAACTTAGCGCTCCGCTGTATGTGTGAACAGGCCTTAATATGGCGGACAGCATTCTGGTGGCATGCTCCCATGAAAATAGCCGTGGCCCTAGTACACTGCACCGTGGGTGATATTTCGTGCTTGATGGCAGTCGCTCGACGAAGCAGATCCTTGAAACTCAGTGGATGCGACAGAGGAAGGTCGACTACGCTGTCAGCGTAGTGCGGCGCGCTGTTCAAATTGCCCCAATGGCGAAAAGACAAGAACTTCCCATCGGTAAGTATTCAAAGTTTTGTGGCTATCCTGGCGTGCAGGGATACATTCGGTGAAAAATATTTATTTGTTCCCAAGGTTTCCACGATGTCGCCCCACGACCCTTCAGCTCTGAGTGAAAAACCTGTACCCTGTCTAACGGGCGGTAGATTGCGCCACCACACTTCTATGGTGTGGCTAGAGATAAAATAACTCTACAAAAAAGATGGCCGACCGTGGCCGCATTCACGCAACTACCAGCGGAGCGGAGCAAACACGATCCCGCAAATAGTCAGAGATCAGTAGTGTCGCTCGAACTGTGCTCGCAAACCATAAAATTGCCGATGAATATACCTCGACGGAAATGCCCGAGTTCAATATCCCGTTGCATAAGCCGCAGCGTCACAGAGAGCGCGAGAAGTTTCTCCGTGAGGAATTCCATGAGGAATTCACGTTACTTCGTTTCTAGCGTTTTGTGTTCGCAGCCGAAGTGTGAACCTACCATTCTGCACTGAGTAAGCGTCACTCCTCCGCGGCCGGTTCCGGCGCCGAACTGCTGCAGCCTTCGTCGGGCGAGTCCTCGTTTTGCCGCATGGGCGTCCCGGCATACGGAACAAGGCCCATACTTTCACTCTACCGAAACATTTTAAACTGCACTTCACTCAGCTGCGACGTATCCATACCCACGACGTTGATCACACAAGCGTCGTGGACCAACGAATCCTAGGAAGCGATCGGAGTTTATGGAAACCTGAGGTGACGTTGCTTCGACGTCCTTGCGTCGAAACGTCGACGCAAAAACGTCGATTCAACGCAACTCGACGCTTGACTGAGGCGGCTACCTCGCTCGGCTGGGAGAACTTTCGTTTCCGGTAGAAAGGCACACTTTACATCACGGTCACGTGATTTCACATTTTGGTGGCCGAGTTCGGTCGAGTCGAGAAGAAAAGCAGATGTAAGTTTTCATCTTTTCTTCTTTTTTGTGTGCAACACTGGAGACAATAAAACGAAAACGGATTCCTGCTCCGGGTTCCACTAACATTAACGATTAATTGCACCCTTCACTTGGAAAAAGCTGGAAAATCATTTCTGGTCCCTTTAAGCCTAGTTTTCTACATCTTCAGAATATTAAGCGTTGCCTGCATGGTCCTCTATTTTTAGATTATTCTTTTTTTTTTATCGTGTTTAGTCAGTTGATGATAAATGAATACAGCTAAATATTTAAATTGTGTTAGACACGTAATTATTGGTTTGCCAGTGGCTGCGGATCCACGAGGCCCACATTATATTTTAATTGTGTCTTGCAGACCTATCGTTTACGATTTCCTCGCCTCGCTCCTGCAACGTGCTAGGAAGGGGGCTTCAAAATGACAGTCTGTTTGTGGCACCGAAAATTCGGATCCAGATTTAGCGACGTAACAAAGGTAAAACGCCCGAAGACAAATTGCAAAATGAACGACAAGAGAAGCACCCGGACAGCCCAGAACGGCAACTGCAATATATCCGTAATGTTGAGTTTCGAAACCCGAGAGGTCACGCACTTCAGTCCACTTGGAGTACCGCTACGCTATCCCGAATCTCGCGAAAATAAATTGGTATTGACGTCGAATATATATATATATATATATATATGGGTGGTTTCATTTGGATTCAGGCAAAGAGTGGCAGTCGTATTTTTTATTTTGCTTCAAATTTTTATATTTTGTGGAGCATGTTCCTAGAAGAACAATCCTTTTTATTTTCATGTCCTGACATGATTAGTTCCTGAGAAAAAAATCTCAAAGACGCGGGAAAGAACTGCGAGGTTTTGACGATTGTCGCGTGTGGCGTATTTAAATCACTCTCGATCTTAAAGTATTGAAAAGAGAACGTCTATATTTTTTTAGTGTGATATATAGGCACGTAGGTAAGCCGACATTATAACTGATATTTATTATTCGTCGCTCCAATTTTTGTAAAAATCCCCAAACATGCCTCCGCGAACAACTGTGACCTAAAATGGGGATTTTATTTTGAGTCGACTATGTTTAGTATCGCTTTTAAAATATTACCACGTGTAAAATCATTCATCGCCTTCCAAATTAAGCAAAGTTCGTGTTTTTATCATGTACGAGTACTGAGAAATAAATTATGAAACAGAGAGGGTTTTCACTTTTTGTTTAACTTCAGCACGCTGTCTAAAAAAAACCCCATTTTTAATTTTTTCTTTTTCTGGCGTTGCGTTCTCTTCACACCCTTCTTTTAGCCAGAATACATTTCGTTAATAGTATTTGCCTTGGTTTTGAGTTTCAAGCCTCTAAAAATGCTAAAAAAAGAGCAAATGCCGATGGTGGGATTTAACGATTTTCGTGTGTGGCGTTTTTGAACCACTCTCAATGTCAAAGTATTCAAAAGAGAGTTTCGAAATTTTTTCATTGTGATATATATGCAAGTCAGTAAAACTGCATTTCATCTACTATTTATTATTCGTCGGTCCAATCTTTGTAAAAATCCCCAAACATGCCTCCGCGAACAACTGTGACCTAAACTGCGGATTTTTTTGTCAGTCGACTATGTTTAGTTTTGTTTTTAAAATAATACCACGTGTGAAACCTTTCATTGCCTTTCATATTATGTAAAGTCTGTGTCTTAATCACGTACGAGTACTGAGAAATAAATTATGAAACAGAGGAGGTTTTCACTTTTCGTTTCATTCCAGCACACTGTAAAAAAAGTAAAAAAAATATATTTTTATTTTTTTGCGTTTTGTTTTTTACACTTTTCTTTTAGCCAGAATACATTCTGTTAGAGTTATATGGACTAGTTTTGAGTTTTAAGCCTCTAAATGTGCTAAAAAAGAGCAAATGCTGATGGTGGGTTAATGGGTTATAGCTGTATATTTTATTCTTTATTATAATAATCTGAGGGACGTTGAATAAATACTCATATCAAAAACATGAATGTCGTTAGGCGTATAATATCAAGTTTGCAATTCCAAACGTCTAAACACTATGAAATCGCAACTGCCGGGAGCGGGTTTTCAGACAATTTCTGCCGGTGCCTAGATTGGAGGGGCCTCAAGCCTAAACCCTATGCGCTACATAATCTATACTACGTTAGAAATATCAAAGTATAATATTTTGAAACATTAGAGTAAAATACGCTCTCTATTGGAAACCTAGATTTTTAAATGCGAAATTTTATATTTTTATTGCTAAATTCATGTTGAAACAGAACCAAATTATTTTTCAGCATATTTAAAGGCTTAAAAACTCAAAACCAGTGCGTATACCTCTAACGGAATGTATTCTGGATAAAATAAGGGTGTAAAAAAACACAAAGCAAAAAACAAAAGAAAAATATTAAAAATGTTTTTTTATACAGTGTGCTGAAATTGAACGAAAAGTGAAAACCTTCTTTGTTTAATAATTTATTTCTTAGTACTCGTACGTGATTAAGACACAAATATTACATATTATGAAAGGCAATGAAAGGTTCTACACGTGGTATTATTTTAAAAACAAAACTAAACATAGTCGACTAACAAAAAAATCCGCAGTTTAGGTCACAGTTGTTCGCGGAGGCATGTTTGGGGATTTTTACAAAGATTGGACCGACGAATAATAAATAGTAGATGAAATGCAGTTTTACTGACTTGCATATATATCACAATGAAAAAATTTCGAAACTCTCTTTTGAATACTTTGACATTGAGAGTGGTTCAAAAACGCCACACACGAAAATCGTTAAATCCCACCATCGGCATTTGCTCTTTTTTTAGCATTTTTAGAGGCTTGAAACTCAAAACCAAGGCAAATACTATTAACGAAATGTATTCTGGCTAAAAGAAGGGTGTGAAGAGAACGTAACGCCAGAAAAAGAAAAAATTAAAAATGGGGTTTTTTTTAGACAGCGTGCTGAAGTTAAACAAAAAGTGAAAACCCTCTCTGTTTCATAATTTATTTCTCAGTACTCGTACATGATAAAAACACGAACTTTGCTTAATTTGGAAGGCGATGAATGGTTTTACACGTGGTAATATTTTAAAAGCGATACTAAACATAGTCGACTCAAAATAAAATCCCCATTTTAGGTCACAGTTGTTCGCGGAGGCATGTTTGGGGATTTTTACAAAAATTGGAGCGACGAATAATAAATAGCAGTTATAATGTCGGCTTACCTACATGCCTATATATCACACTAAAAAAATATAGACGTTCTCTTTTCAATACTTTGAGATCGAGAGTGATTCAAAAACGCCACACACGACAATCGTCAAAACCTCGTAGTTCTTTCCCGCTTCTTTGAGATTTTTTTTCTCAGGAACTAATCATGTCAGGACATGAAAATAAAAAGGATTGTTCTTCTAGGAACATGCTCCACAAAATGTAAAAGTTTGAAGCAAAATAAAAAATACGACTGCCACTCGTTGCCTGAATCCAAATGAAACCGCCCATATATATATTACTAAAGTAGCGAGCAGAAGCTTCGTTTTCTTTAACCTTAGTGTTTTAGTTTCGAGTTTAGGGATAGAGAGCTTTCGCGGAATCGCGCCATCAATTGCTCTCCAAGGAAGCTCACCCGGATACAGGCGGGAACTGCATCGTGGATGGTTATCGCCTTTCTGGAAAAGGAAAAAAGAAGAGAAGAAAAGATGAGGATGAGATTCTCCAAACACCCGGTTGCCCCCGGCAACGAATAGGAAAGGCAAATCCCCCCGCCTTTTCTTCCAAGTTGCCCGAAAATTGGAAAACGGCATGCGCTTCCGCGAGCACTGCCTACATATTCTCCATCGGCAGGAACCAACTTTTGCTGAGTACACACACTACAGAGCCGGAGATTCGGCGAATATTTTTTGCCCGGAAGATTTGCCAGGTCCTGCTCGTTCGTGGCACCGCCCACCGCTTTTTAGACTTGCACTCGCACTTACACTCGCACGCACTCACGCACATACACGGACACACGCGCAAAAACACATACATGCGAACACATGCACGCACGCACACTCACACACACAAACACTAACACGCGTACTCACATACATACGCTCGCGCACACGACACACACACGCGCGCATGCACGCACGCCAAAATATGGGTTATTTTGAGTCTGGAAAATAACTATACTAATGTATCATATCATTTATTGCAATATAAGGGATATTCACTGGACGCAACATGTGGCATTGCTTGTAGAGCATGTTCATAGCTAGCTCTCTTTTGTTGTCTGCTAAGAACAGCAATCCTGATTGGGTGAAATACACGTCGAAGATGCATAATCGAGCGTTCATCCGAGTCAAGATATTTGTTTCTTTGGCATATGACAAAGGACAGCTAGCTTTGAGTAGAGGCTGCGAACAACGACCGACAACATGGCATCCCGTGAATAACTCTTGGGAGTGTTCAAAAAAGGACGGTCACAGGGCTGCCTGTCATGCCTATTTTGTTTTCAATAAAATTTTAAACATGTCTATGGTACAGGATGGACTTACCTTAAAAATAAAAACTATGGTTTTTGTAAAAAAAAAAAGGAGATTGCGTTTGCGAGAAGGTGAAACAACGATTTTCCCAATTGTCCGTAGATGCAAAATTGAGGGCCAAAAGGAATAAAAAATATTTTCTACAACGTAACTATTTTTATGTATAAAGCACGCAAACTGGTCTACATGAAGAAGTTAAATTTAGTTTATCTAAGTTAAGATTTCGAGTAAAATAAAATGACAAGCTTGGCTTCTTGCGCAACTTTGTGTCATATTTAGGCTTTCTTTTTCGGCGATTTTTTAACACATTTTAGAATGAGGTTTTTAGGTCCAGGTGTTTTGCATTGGCCCGGAAGACTTTGAAATATCAAGATTTTGAAATGTTTGTGCGGCAATAGAAAAAAATCATTCTCGATTTTTCTGTTAAGTTTTACAAATATCCCTTGATGTACCCCTGCAAACGGGAAAGTCAGAATCACCAAAAACATGTTTCATTACATTGTTTTAAATTAGAAAAATAAATAAATACACGTATTGTCAGGTCTAGGTTGCAGTCAATTACCTTTGGAGGCTTTCTCTCTTAACGACTAGTGGTACTCGAGCACCGCATTTCCGCAGTTGCCGTAGTTGGTCGCAATATTTCTCAGACACAATAAAACAATGCAAAAAAAATATTCGCTCTTTTTTTTTTTTTTTTACTGATGTGGTTGATATTTTTTATTAAAACTGAAATTTGCGGCGCGTTCGGTCCTTGGGGTGTTTTGCGTGGCTGATTGCGCTGCACTGCGCTACTTTTCCAGGGCAGTATTCAAATGTGAGTAGTCTGTTGACAAAATTGTTCGATTCATTTGCCTATACTCCGTTTCATACTTAGCGTGCAACGCTGTCAAAGCTACTGGCGCGAGCGCGTGGCTTCATGTTTGGTTTTGTTTGCGCGAGAACGCGTGCAAATGATCAACGAGATCAAGCCCCATGCTCGCGCCAAAAGCTTTGACAGCGTTGCACACTAAGTATGAAACAGAGTATAGACATGACTAAACTCCGTTTCCCATTACGGTGGATTGTAACGGACATTCCGAGCTACCTCAACCAATTTATCGTATCATGTGACAACGCGTCACTGAGCACCTCTAAAGAGTGACGTGACACTCACGCGCCATTGAATCGACGACTTCTGTGACTCATCGTAATGTAAAACGGAACCTATGAACAGAGGACTTTAGGAATTATGGCCGTCAGAAACGTCCACATATCATAATAATCTGTATTTACATATTCACAAAAGCAGACATAATTCGCGGTGATGCGTAGCGCGTTTGGTCGTTGGCCTTTTTCGCTGGTGCGCATGCTGTCGATCTTCTATTCCCGTGGCACGAGAGCACGCTGCTCTCGGCGGCTCATGGCATGCTTGTCGTGACTATACTCTGTTTCACCTTGTGTTGTACCGCAGGAAAGGCTACAAGCGCGAGCTCCTTGCTCCATGGCACACCTCGGCGGCACAAGCTCTCGTGCACCAAGGGCAGCTGCCAACGCTATGAGCTCGCGCTTCTATAGCCTTCGCTGCGGTACAACATAAGGTGAAACGGGAGTATAGCCATAACTAGAGCCACTGAATGCGCTACGCTTATTTCTGGCCCCAACCGATGGCGGGCGTGGAGAAAGCGGCACAATAGCTGGTAGCGTTTAAAAAAAGAAATCGTATTTTTCGCCCACAGTGCGCGAAGAAACGAAAGCGATAGCTGTACCACGCTCGCACAATGCCAGCGGAATGGTGCCGTCACGTACCTGAGGACGGAGGTGCGACGTGGTTAATTCCCATAGCCATCGTGTCTGGCGTCGTGGGTGCCACTGACGACGACTGCCACAAGTGCTCGGTGATCCGTGAAGTAAGTAGATAAGCGCGGTGAAAGTTTTTAAAACCATCCAACATTACGCGTAGCAACTGGATTCAGCCAAATCGGGATTTCGCAGAACGCGAGGAATGTTTGGAAACAAGTCTTTCAAGCAGACGACACGACGATTCTCCCTTCGTCGCACCATTCTTTGCGGGACGCCAGGGCTGCACTCTTCGCTCTCTTCGCGGGGCACGGCCGAAGGGAACTCCAGACTTCTATCATCTCGCGCCAAGAGGGGATAGAAGAAAAGTTTTGCTGCCCTTCTTGGACCGCGCAGTGACGACAACCCACGAGGTCGAAATCTCTGCAAAGTGTCGCCCGTCAAGCTATCGCCTTAAAAAGAAGGGAAGAAAGAAAAAGGGATGACGAGTTGGAAAGCAAGGTACTAAATAGCGTCATTTAACCAGCTTTGCACCTTCGCGCAAGTGATGCTTCTGGTGTTTGCAACGCCACTGCACACCGGGTGATGTTTACACCACGCAAACGAAGGATGAAATCACCCAACACCACGGTGTCGGGTGATTTCAGATAAAATTGAACAGTGGGTAAATGTTCCACGTTTTTAATTCACTCGATATTTTATATGTCATCTCCCAATTTAAAGTACAAACAAATCTAAAAATATTTTCGCATAAAAAGCAACAACAACAACATTCGTACACAAAACGTCGTAGGTCATAAAGAGGTATGTTGTCACTCACTATTACGCGCACCACCGGTGTCATCATGTTCGATAGAAAATGTCTTTGGTAATAACATCACAAAATGTTAGAATAAAGTGCCCAAAAGCTTTGCGTAAACGAAAAGTAGCTTCGTCACTACAGTGTGCATGAGTCAAACCCAAACCGCGTTCTGGATTTGCGCATATCGGCGACTTTTCTTTGCGCGCACCCAAATTTAGGTACGTTATCCTAACATTTTCAATTAGAAGTTAATTAATTTCGAGAAACAATGTCTGACTACATGCTAGTTGTCCTAAATAATATTGTTAATTACATTACTTATATATATCAAGAAAAAAACTCTCAAACATGGCAGCTTGAGCGATTGTCTGCGACCTTTGAGATATGGGCACGCAAACCGTGTGATCAATACTGAAAAAACAAATTTTTCAGACAATGACTAAAAACATTTTTTTTCTTAAATATCCGTCACCTATTTTACTTTATACCATACTCTAAAACCGTGCGACATATATGATTGAGGAAGGAGGTATAGCTCCGATTGTATGAAGGGAAACGAACGAGCCCAATTAATCGATTAATGAATCGATGAAAGCGCGTGTCTCCAAGGGATCTGTCGTTATCTCGAGGGCCAGAAAAAAGAGGAATTATAAAAGAGGAAACGCTAAATAAACAATTCTAGATAACCATTTCAACACAAACATTGTTTTTAGAGAATTAAAAACAGGACCCTAATGGTCATGAATGCGCATACTTCAATGCTTCAATTTGAAATTTAATGTTTAGCTAATTATTACCTTACACAAAAAAATGTGACCACAAAAATTCACCTAACCGCATATAAAAAATTCATCTAAGCGCATATAAAATTTTGCACATTCATCCAGGGCAAAAGAATAATGAGAAAGAAAAAATATATCTCGCAATATGCAATCCCTACCGAAAACCTTAGAATAACGTTTCGCTATCTGGATTATGGAACTGGAAATCTGTCTGGATTCTATCTGAATTTCCGGTTTTCAAAAATTATTTCTTCGTTCGCAATCTGAATTTCAGGTTTCCAGAAATGATTCCAGTTAGATTTCCAGTTCCATAATCTATACTTCGTTTCACTTTATCTGCGAGCGAAGCCAAAGCTAGAAGCGCGAGACCGGCGCTTTTTGCGTTTCTGCCCAGCTCGCGCGCTCGAGCAAAGCCTGAAGGCACGGAGCTTCCATGCTCGCGCTTTCAGCTTTGCCTTCGCTCGCACATGAGGTGAAACGAAGTATAGATAATGAAAGGTTATACTGTGTTTTTCGGTAGGGATAGTTGTGACAAAGGACACTGAGCACAATGTGCATAAAAACGCAAAGTAATTTAACATTGTTACAGAGACATGCAGCAGGAGACTAAGAATGATGACTCTGGGGATGGCAATGTTCAATTGATATTATGGTGAGAGGACCCGCGTTACAATGCAATATTTTTTCTCGTTCTTTCTGGTACTTTCGTTTTCGCATTTGGAGCGCATCGCAGTGGCGTTTCTTTATGTGCAGTTTATTTTGAGCCGGTAGCGGTGGAAGTCCTGCTGGAAGCGGGCTGCGGGCCGGGCTTCATCGGAAGGACTGCGGCCACCCGCGGGGCCGGTCGTAAGGCTTCCGCAAGCCGGATTTGGTCCGTGGGCCGGGGTTTGGAGACCCCTGGATTAAGGGGTGGCGATTAATCGGGTTAAAGTTTTTAATTGGAGAGAGAGAGAAGTCTTGCAAAAGAGGAAGAACCAACGTTGGAGCTACAGCCAGAGGCCGAACGGTCATCGTTAAATTGGGGGAGGAGGGAGGGGATAACAGATGATAGAAGAGGAAAATTGTGAAAAAAGAGAGGAGGGTTGTTTTTCGCCAAAGCCGACAAGCGGGGCACGAGGAGCCACAAACCGCGGCTGAAGGAAAGCGGACAGAGCCGAGGAAGGAAGGAGATCCTTTGAAAATGTCCTAGAGTCTTGGCCATAAGTACGGTGCACGGGACGCACACACGGAGCGCATCTTCACGGTACCCAGGGTTGGGCGAATATTTTAATTGACGCCCAGCCCTATTTAGACTGGTAAACATGGTGATCTTTCATAACCTTCTAACCCACTCCTCCTCTCCCACCTCGCCTCCTCGCCTACTACTCCTCCTCCTCACTCCAACCCTCGTCACATGACCTCCCTGTCAACCAATCAGCGTCGAGCACCTCACTCCCTCTCTCCCACCCGTCAACCAATCAATGTCGAGCCTCGCGGCCACGCTTTTATCTGGGCTTCACTTTGGGCTTCATCACAAAATGCCGAACAGCTAGCCAAAAAACGTTTCACGTTAATATATGTACTATCTAAACATAAAAAAAAATTCCGCTGTGACATTGAGCACGCCGTACTCAATGCCACAGCGTCGATTTTTTGTTTTTGTTTGTTATTCGTTGATTTATTTTTGTGAATTGCGGCGCTTGGCTCTCCCAGGTGATTTGCGAGAGAGTAGGCGTACACAATTTGTGAGAGTGAAAGTTGTGAGACAGAAATTCGCCAGCGGACACGTACAAGTTACTCGAAAAAAGTAATTAAGTTAAATTACTGAGCATTGGCCTCAAAAGTAATTTGAGTAGAGTAGAAATTACTCAAATGGAAAGTAGTTGAGAAAATTACTAACTACCGTAAAAAAGTGACGAATTACTTTTGAATTTACTTTTATATGTCTTTTTTATAATAACAAGAAAGGAAATAGGTTTTTATCCGCGAGCAAAATTGTGCTAGACAAATGTAAATCGGCTTGTTTTTTCACAGAAATGCTTTAATAGCTGGTTCTTCTTCTGCGTGCCTAATTGTTTTGTACTTCTTTTGTACTTTCTTGTACTTTTTATTTCGTCAATGATGTATGCGAATGTATCCTTTCTACTTTGAGGTTTAGCACTGCCTGAGCTTGATTTTTTAGACTGTTTGCTTGTTTACAGTGTTGCTTATATAACATCTAAAAAGTACTTAAAGTAAAATACAATGTAAATGAGAGGTTATGTACTTCAAGTAAAGTGATAAGTACACCGGGTGCAATACACTTGAAGTAACGTACTGTAAATACCTTATATTTTCAGGTAAAGTACGAGTACTTTTGACACAATCTTTGATGATTCACTTTCATTCCCTATACATTTTCTTTTAACTGGTATGCATTGTTTCAGGGGTAATCGGAGGTTCATCAGTTTTTTACGGAAACGGCAGAAAATATTGTATAAAGTCAAATAGCCACAGAGTAGTTGTTCTACTCTCGCTGACGAGCTATTTGACACAATCAACTTATAAGGCATTTGTGTCGGTCTTATAGCCGCCATTACTTCACTAGAGGAAATGACCAGATGACGTCTCGAAAAAGCGCGTTTTCCCATGACGATACGCCATTATTTTTTTTTTTTTTTCAAAATTTGGGAATGTACATTGAAGTCGTGTGTTTTACTTTAAGTACCAGAAAAAATACTTTTCTAAAGTATATAAGTACATGCTCAGAAATGTACCTCAAGTAAAGTGCAAGTTCTCTAAACAGTGGTACTTTAGGTACCATGTACTAGAGTACTTCCCAACACAGCTTGTTTATTATTTTTTATGTAAAAATTTTGGGGGAATTACTAAGGTTTTTCTCGAACGATCTTCAAATCTTTGAAGATCTGCATATTTTGAGTTTTGGCAGGAAAGGCAACGCAAAAAGGTCACCTTTGCGTTGCCCTTTAGCACGCGATTCTTCGAGTACAGCACAAACTACGGGAGCACAAGATGAGTTTCAGAGCAGGTGCTGCATTTTGTTGCCTCCTTTGAGTGAAGATGCAGTTTGTGCACCTTCTGTAGTGGGCGAGAGTTCCTACGTTGGGAAGAAGCGGGGACAAGCCCTTTCTTCAAATGCCTTAAATCTCCTTGAGCTTCGGGACACAAAGAAACGCCAGTCTTCGGCGCTAATCCCACAGTTACTCAGCCTCTCGTGCGTAGTGTCTGTTCGCTCCCCGCGCCTCGTAGCAGTGTTGTACAAAGGGGGGGGGGGGTGCTCGTGAAAATTGTGGGGGTTTCGGACTCTCCAAACAACTTTCTTCCACCCCTCCCCCTTTCTACGTCACGTGCTTCGACCTCTTTACAAATATTAGCTGATCTGCCAACATCTTATATCTTTTTGTTCAGGAATGTTTGTTTATAGGCAAAGCAACCACTAAAATTCGGAAGTTATCTGTAATTTGAGTAGAAGTTACCTGGAAAAATTAATTAAAGTAAACTACTAATTACCGCAATAAAAATATAAGTGAAAGTTACTAAACTACTCTGAAAAGTAATTAAACTACAGTAACTTGAGTAGAGCAGTTGAACTACGTACAAGTCTGGCGCCAGGTTATCCCAGCATCATCCGTAGCAGAAAACTAGCGTCGACTTATTTAAAAATTAGTGAATGGACACATTTTCCGGACGATCTCTCCGAATTCCTCGCCACGATAAGAATAGAGCCTATCGCTAAATTACCCAAGCACCAACGAGACGCTGGGAATGTTGGTCTACGCGCCACAGGTGCTAGCGTCTGAAGCAGTAACTGTTCCAAAGCATAAGACAAATGACACCTTGCACGCGCGTTCGTCAGCGCCCTGTTTCGGTTATCCTACTTCGAATCTTTTATACGGAGAAGCCGAGCGCTTGCGGCGCGCGTATACCTACATTCCCAGCATTCTCCTCGCTGCGTGGGTAGTTTAGCGATAGGTCTATCGCGAGCAAAAGTGCAGCCTTCTTGCGATCACGTGCCACGACCACATTCCTTTCACACTGTCTCGGCCGAGATTTTCGTCACTTTATATCGGGCAAGTCGGGCTAATGCCAGGACTAATACAAAGCCCTAAAGCCAGGGTCACACTGCTCATACATGATACAAAAGACAAGGTGTTTGCTGCAAACATGACTACCGAATTATCTGCGCATGCGCCTCAGGCATGTTGGAAGCATGTTTGATTCGTACGTATGCACACTCTTCGAACATGTCTGCAGAGCGTTTGAGCATGATAAATGTGACAGCGCAGTCACACAAGGAAGGATGGATGGATGGATGTTGCATGGAGGTTAATGGCTGTACCCTTTGTAACGGGCGGTAGCTTGCGCCACCTAGCCTAAGAGAAAGAAACACCCCTAAGACTTTATTTGCAGACTGTCGTCTGTATGATGTATTAGCAGTGGGACCGAGGCTTTAAAGAAATATCGATAGAAATGTTATCATCAAACGCCCAGAAGAGTACCTAATGCATATTATTAGTTAGACATCATCGAAATATGTAGACTTTCCAAAGTCCCGTCCAACCTCTTAGAAAATGGAGCCACCGCGGGCGAACGCATATAACCCTCAGGCTCCGCTTCTCTTCTTGGCCGCCGACGTCTCGAATATTGTTGCTACTTGGATTTTTCTTTTCTCTCCCTCTCTTTTTCAGCTCTCTTTGTCGGGGCTGTGGTTCGTTGTTTCCTTTTCTTCCCGGTTGGTATTCCCTACGCCTTTTGTTGGCACCCGAGGCGCCGTCCCGTGAGAAATCGCGGAGTGTCAACTTGATCCAGATAAATCGGCTCCGCGTGGCGCCCTCTGCCGCCGAGTTTCGATCGTGGAGCCCGGCGACCGACGCGCTCCGATTGCCGCCCCGGGCGCGAACCGCCCACGAGACCTCGACGAGAACCCCGGCTCTTGACAACTACGCCGTGACGGCGTGTCCTAACCGGCGACGAGGTCGCCGGTTGGCTCTTTAAAAAGAAAGCAAGTGCAGAACCGATTTCACGTTCCTTTCGCTTTCCGAAAAGAGGAGTTCAATGCGGAGAAAATTGAAGTTCAGAGTCTTGGGACGTTCGTAGCTGCAGGCCGTGTTCCAAACTCATTGGGAGACAGCGGTCACGTTGAACGGAGACGTCAAAATGACGAAAATGTCGAGTTCGGATGTTTTTTTTCCCTGGGTATACAAAAAAGAATTCGATACGAAATAATTTTCATAGCGTACGCTTTCTGGTTGGGTTCTAAAATTGTTTCGGTTTTGAAATATGGTTCGGTTACTTTCAAATTGAGTGGTGAAGTGGTGAAGCAAATCTTAGGGAGAGAGAGAGGAGGTTACAATTTTGGGAATTGCCGTTCGTTGTAAATCGAAAACATTACGCTGAAAATTAATTCCTCGAAAAGAGGGTCTAGCAGAATGACAGCGAAAAGGTTTTACATTAAAACAGAGAACGAAACAATAAAGTGCCGGGGAGCCATATATATATATATATATATATATATATATATATATATATATATATATATATATATTTTTTTAAGGCAAGCTGCGATTGGTTGAACGCACCCGTTTTTTTCAAATTTGTTCTCACATCACCACGATTGGCTCAGGGAATGGGTCAACATGAACGGAACGAGAGCGCTTTAGACATCGCATTTGCCGAACCTCTGCGAGTCCCGGAAAAGAAAACGCATCGGGTACCTACGTCGGCGGTCCGACTTTTAATTTAAAATGGTGCATTTTTAATAGAAGTCGGACCCCAGACGACGCCACGTTCATCCGAAGGAGCCAATCAAGTACCGGCAAAAGTGCATCGTCACGGCACCCGTCGTTTTTGTAAGGTCGCTGTCACCGGCTAAACGTACAAAAAAAAGGTTGCTCCTTTATACCTTTAAAGTTCTATAATGCATGAAATCCAGTGTCAGGGAATCGGTAAGGGAATTGGTGAGGAAATCGGTGAGGGAATTAGGGTGTCACGTGACGTATATTTTCCCGCTAAATTTATCGGGGAAACTGAATGGTCGTACAGTTTACGTGACGTCGATTTTTCGCTAAATTTAGCCCAGAAAGTGAATAAATGTTTTTGGCCGCAAGACGCGAATTTTCACGGTAAATTTTAGCGGGGAAACTGAGTTGAGCGTATAGGTCACGCGCCGTCAATCGCCCCGAGGTGTGAAGGTCACGTGATGTCAATTTTTTCGCTAAACATAGCAGGGAAAATGAATTGGTCCGTACACCCCGTGACGTCGAATCACGTGACGTTCGTTCTCCCGCTAAGTTTAGCTGAGAAACCGAATTCGTGTATAGATCTCGTGATTTCCCCGCTAAATTTAGCGGGAAAATGTACAGACGGACGGACGGACGGACACACAATTTTGGAGTCGAGGAGTAACGTTACAAAGCATATTTCATGCTTAAAGAAAAAAAAAAGCGAACGATCATAGGGTATTTTTTGTGCCTCATTGACTTAGCCGACATGGGAAACGCTCAGAGACGACGAGCGCCACGACGAGGCACTTTTGGCGTCGTTTGATTCTCTCTATCGGATTGTAGCGCCGTCATGTGGTCGGACTTTGAGTAAAACGGAGCATAAAGTGAGCGTGCACGGCGAAGCGATCGTATGTTTAAAACCGATATATACGCTGGACGAGCCATCGCCGTATAGTGTTCGGCTGGTCTATAGCAGATCTCCAAGAGGTGGGGAAAGTCCAATGAATCTCGGCGCTACTCTCTACCAGACCGAAGGATGTTGAAGTAAAGGGCGCTCGCCAAGTGCCAACGCCGAAGACTCGTCGCTTCATTTCCTCCAGCCAGCAAACGGGGCATCAGGCGCCGCTACTTCGAGACCGGTTCCTCTTTCCATCCGGTCTCAGCGTCGACTCATCCAAGACACGGGTAAACAAAGTGAACAGCGTGCAACTAAAAAAACAACAACAACAAAAAAAAAACGCTTCTTTGCTTTGGTTTGCAGATAAACTGAGGCGACAGCCTAGGCGCCGCACCCTCTGTTGCATGCAGACTACGCGCAATCGTTTTCCACAGTCGTCAAACATATGCCGAATATGCGAAGATTACAATGCCACGTGACATTGCAGTTTCCCTCTAAATTTGGCGGGCAAACGCTCGGCGTGACGTCGCAGTGCCACGTGATACCGGTCTCACGTGACACCGATTCCCCGCTAAATTTAGCGCCCAGCATTTCCCGCTAAATTTAGCGGAGAAATTGAGGCGCCGTATGTCACGTGAATTCTTTCCCCGGTAAATTTATGGGGCCACAAACCTTCACGTACACTGTACACCAAACATATATCGATATGCTGCGAAGACCCTCTAATAACAACCGTAAAAAAAAAAGAACAGGTACGTTTTTACTTTAAAAAATGTCTGCGCGTCTATTTACCCGCAAAACGGCGGAACATCCGTTTAGACCTCAAAATGAAGTCTGCGCTGTGGCATTGCATAATGCAAAGCGTCATGCTTGCATTGCGTAATGCCACAGCGCAGACGTCATTTTTAGGTCTAAACGGATGTTCCGCCTCATCATTCGCTGAACTGGTTTCGTAGATCGCAGAGATTGGCTCTTTGAGTGTTTTGCGGGTAAGTAGACGCGCAGGCATTTTTCAGAGTGTATGCGAATTTTTGCATGTTGACGGTCAACTTTTGTGTCTGAGGTCTGAGTGTTGTCTAATTTTTTTATATTATTGCGAAAGCATGGTGAATCAAGCGACTGCAAGTCTCTTAATTCCCAGTCTCAGGTTAATCCAACATGATTGCAATGACGCCGAAACGTAAAAAAAAAATATCTAACCCTGTTTTCAGGGCAATCGCACAGGAGTGACGCCACTGCGGCTGTTTTTCGATTGCTCAGACGACAAATAAAGAAACACGACCAGTTTGTTTCTCACGTTATTTTTGCCGAAAAAAAAAAAAAGAGTTCACTCGCCTCAAGAATGCTTTAAGGAGCACTTCGAGAGGACGAAGAAGAGTAAATGCTGTTTCGAAGAGCGTGGTTATCAGTGTCAAACACGAGCGTTCAGTGACGACATTGGTCTAAAGCCAATCTAGAGCGTCGGATAATAACGACATCGCTCTCTAGAGGTAGGACTGGCTGAATGAGTGCACGTGACTCCTTTTGGTTCTTTCAAGAGCGTAATTCTCACTCACATTTTTGCTTGGGATACCCGTAAATTGGCGGGGCGTTCACAGCTTCGTAAGTGGATGTTATTTCCAACAATTATGAAGATCGCGCATGGTTGTTGCACGCTCTTGTCGTTTCGGTTTTCTATTCGTTCAGACGAACGACGTCATCAACGATAGAAAATGAGCTCAAAATGTTTATCTTCTTCCCCTAATATGTTAAAAATACATAAGATTTCCGCATTATTATGTTTTAATGTGTTGCTAGAGTCCCACGCACTAGATCGAGCGAACGCGATGCAAATAAAAAAAACGGCCGGAAACAATTTGCAGGGCCCCTTTAAAACTTTCTTCTAACAGGTCAAGGTTCTGTGGCATTTTAAAAGTGAAGAGTGCGCGTGCACAGCTTTCATCGGTGCTCAAGGTGTGGGAGCGCATGCATAGGTTTGGCTTCACTGCCACAGAACGTTCCTCCCAAGGATAGGGGGTATTCACTGGACGCCATATTTGAGCACACCATTCACCGGCATGCTCAAAACTAGTCCACGCTTATAGGTTCACACAAGACCGGCAATAATAATGGTGTGGGATGTACGTTGCAAAAGTACTGAGAAAGCTCGCCGTCAGGACGCGCCGAGCAGCTACGCACTAAACAAAAACTCGTTCGTTATAAAGTAAAAAGAAGGCATCCCTTTAACGTAATTCACACCAACAACGAGTCAAAACTACGCCGAAACGCAAGCGCAGTCCTGGTTATTCCCAGGAGGGATAGTCCAATAAGGGAAATTGCTTCCGGGCGCTGAACCTCTGAGGAAACGCAGGCACGTGCGTGCGAACCCCTGGTGCGGACTCCCCGAACGAACCGTGGGGTCTGGTTGCCGAAGCAACTGCGTCGCGGCTTTGCAACGTCGCAATCTTCGGAGAAAGCTGTTTCCCCTCCTGGCGATGTACTCCGTCTCCCAAAACACGAGAGGGGAGAACCTAGGTTGAAGAGGGGAAGCACCTCGAACCCGGTATGGAGAGCGTTGGCAATTTAATTAATGGCGAACGCCTCCCTCGCAGATTGGTCGCAAGTGCGCATGCGTTGCGTCGTATCGCGGCGAGAACGAAAGCGTGCAGAAGGGCTGAGACGCTCGCAGACGATCGACGTTTTCGTCCCCTCTCTCTCAGCTCGTATTGCGAACGTGGCCCATACACCACATGACCACGATCGAATAGTTGTAAACACTCTGTAATCTAGGCGCGCTACACGTGAGTAATGGACACGCGGCAGAATTGCCTTCGAGTCATTTGGCTAGACTCTAGAGTGAACGAGGTACGAGCCCGATCCAGAGGTTGCCCCGCTCCGTGCTAGTAACGAACCTCACTAGGCACTTTCCAAAATGGCGCGCCATCTATGAACCCCTCCGGTAATTTCCTCGCGCGCACCGCCACCTTCGTCTACTGGGTAGTGGAACGCGCACTGAGCATGCGCACTAGCTGTCTTCTAAGGCATATCCAGACGCCGCGCGTGCGCTCACCGTCCGCGGTGACTCGGCATTGTTTTCCCCCCGAGTGATACGTCCTGGAGAGGTATACGTGGAGTCACTGACAGCGTGGGAAAGCGCGTGGCGACTCCCGAGCGTCTCATTATCGCCCGCAGCCAATAGAGAGTTTTAGAATAGGGGGCCCCAACGCTTTGGGGAACCCAACGCTTTGGGGTACCCAACGCAACGACACCTCACGCAGCGTGCTTATAGAATAGGGTTTATGACGACGCAACGCGGCACGCTCGCCTTTTTCGCATGCAGCGCCATTGTGGACAACGAACGAACTATTTAACAGTGAAAAATTATTAAAACGCGAAACATTTGCGCTGAAACGACACTTTAATGTGGCTTGCGGTACAAATAAGAGAGAGGGTAACACCAGTTGAAACGGCAAAGCAAGACCCATCTGCCGACCGTCTCTGAATCAGAAGTTTTACTTCCCTGGTCAAAACAGAGTGCACGCCCTCAAATACCAGGCTATCATGTGCGCCAATGAAATTATCTGCGAATTCGAGGGGCCATTCCCTGGTCACACGCACGACGCTGGTAAGTGCAGCTTGCTTTTAGCCCATCCTCTAGCTGAAGCAGCACGACAGTTATAGAGAGTTTTAGAATAGGGGTTCCAAAGCTTTGGGGCCTCAAAGAAATAGGGGCTCAGCACTGCGCATGCACAGAAGCCAAACTCCGTTTGAAGTCTTGGGTTGGCGCGCGCACCCAACGTGAAATTCGAAATAGCGTGGGGCCCCCAATGGGTGACCGGCGTTTGAGCCGGAAGTTTCGTCATCCGAAGAGAGGCACCACGTGACTTCACGCTTCCGGTTCGTCCGGTGCCGGTCGTGGTTCGTCCAGCTGCATCGAGAGCCCTTTTAGGCGTGGTAGCCGTGCTGCATTCGCGTGTGAAAATGGTTCACAGCTCCGCGGTACGTTGTTCTAACGCAAGCCATAGAGGGCATAAGATGTTCCAGTTCCCGTGAAACAAAGTATGAAAGCAACGATGGGACGTAGTCTGGAGCGAGGTAACCTCTGGCAGACAAACGTCGGTGACCGTTTATGCGCGGCCAATATTGTTACAGGCCAGAACAACGTGTTCTCTCTTTCTTCAGGTAGGGGCCGCGGGAAATAACGATCTCTAACAGTCTTTTGGCTCCCCCCAAAAGGTCTCGATTAATCCGCGAAGGGTGACCACTGCTTGTTGTACAAGGGCATCTGCGAGAAAGCGGGATGCGATCTCGCAGGCAATCAGTTCATGGCACGACGTTTCGTCGACATACAGTACCATAGCCAGGCCGTTTAATCGTTACATTGACAGCTCGGATTAAATTTTTCTGTAATGAGCCGCCGCAGACTGTTCCCGCGACGCGGCGTGAATGGGTAGCTTGCTATAATATAAATAAACAAAAGGATACGTCAGCTTGCTGTAATATAAAGAAACAAAAGCAAATCGCCATGCAGCACCTTCATACTGATTGATAATAAAGCGGTAGTACGACGCTGCGTAGCTCATATCAAAATCGGTGCTTTGAAACGCCGTCTCACCGACTTCTTTCCCTGTCTTCGACTTTTGGTTGTTTCAAGATTTTCCTGGTGTTCTAACAAAATGTGAAAAAGTACGCCTGACCTCCGATAGGGCATTTCAGCTGGCCGCGTCCCGCGGCTTACATTCGCGCCTATTAAAGTCAGTGATGTGATCTAACGTAACCATCAAAACTAAACAGAACCCAAGTGAAAAACACTGGCTCAAAAGGAAAACGAAACATCTAACCTGAGTTTTCATGGGAAGATCCGGAAAACGCGGTGCGAGTGCAGGCTTGCCGCCGGCCGCAGTCGCTCTGCGCTTTCGTGGCCGTTCTCGATGGTTCTGCGTACCGATAACTACATAACATGTCCGTAGAAGTAACTTGAGACGTTCAGAGGTGCGTAAGTCACCCAGCAGCAGAGGAAGGTGGCCCGGATTGATCGGGTTTCAACACCCGCACACGCTTCCATAGGCGTCATAGGGGCTGCGTCGGCTGCTAGCTACGAACCGGAAGTGAATAATACCCAGAGTGCTTTGCGCCTGCTGCCAAACGCCGGTCACCTATTGCTTGGGGCCGGGTTGCGTCGGCAAACATGGCGGCGCCCTTTCCGCTCGCTTCGGAGCAAATTCGTCATGGTCGCTGCAGTACTAACCAATTTCAATGCCAATGAATGGTGCAACCGGCTTTCGCTTTGCTTTATCTCGCTCAAGTCACAAAGAATGAGCGGTGGACTCGCCCCATTTTAAAGATCGTACCTGATTCTGGCCGTTCCTAAGCCTAAACATACGTCGTAACTGCTGACATGGTAACGTATTGCTATATACTCCGTGGCTAAAAACTCGTTCACACAGACGCGATTTTTTTTTTTTACGTTACGTTACGAAAAGTTACCGGGAAATCTGTGCTTCGTATTAAACTGTGCCAGCAGCAGATCGACCCGGTCGCGGATGGCCCGCGTGGAGAAATTTCTTCTGATTGCTTCGGAGACCCTTTCGGCAGTTGAAGTCCATCTCCTGGAATACTGGAATGGGTTAGTGGCGTACACTTCGCGTAGCACATAAATGTCATTGTCGATCGAAAGCGAACGCGCGCGGGAGCCTTCTCTTCCGCCATTTTCTTCTGGCCTTCTGACCAAAAAAAAAATTACACGCGCTCGCGGTATGCACGAGGAGGGATACAACTCACGTGACTTCCGGCGATGCCTCCCTTCTGAACGCCCCGACACCTTGCGGTACACTGTTACTTCTCAGTGCACTGGCGGGAACTTTGAATTGAGCCCCGTATTTCTATTTTTATAAAAAAAAACGCAACTCTATAGTGAAACAATTTTTTTGTAATGTCCTGATATGCCATTTAAACGCCTAGTATGAAAAAAACATCTTGGGACACAGCGCGAAAAACAAACGAGGACGAAGAAGGAAGACACGGGACGAGCGCTGACTATCAACTGAAATATTTTTAATAGGAAAATACATAAAAACGACACTTCATCTTTTGCAGTTCACCCCCCTCCCCCCCCCCGGTCCGCGTATTACGAGACACTTTATAGCAGCGTAATGGCACGTGTTGCTATCCCAAATCCAAAAACGCCACCTCGCTGTCCAGCAATGCCAAAGACGGTTGACTGACACAAGAGGTTCCCGCCCTTTTATTTGGTACGCTTCTACTATCTCTCTAGACACTTGGTCCCTGTGTTTAAACAAAACTTCAGTGTCACTCAATCGTGGCTCACAGTTACAATCTCGACAATGCATTGCAAGATGGGAGTATGCACACCCCTTCAACGAACTCTGGTGCTCTCTTAAACGGATGTTCAAACAGCGCCCCGTTTGGCCAATATACACCCGCCCACATGTAAACGGTATCCTATATACTGCTCCAATGGTGCATGATACGAACGGTGTTCCATGCTTTACAGTGCAACCATGACTGCTCGGATTCTTCCGCTTACTAACACGCCTTTCTATGGCGGGGCAAATCTGGCTCAGCTTGTTTTTGGCCGAAAAAACGACACTCACACCGTATCTTGCTGCGATCCCCTTTAACGTGTGTGAAACACGGTGAACGTACGGAATAGAAGTCACCTTTTTGTTATTCCCTTCCCGCTCAGCTTGGACCAAATAGCAAGGCTCCGAGAAGCAGGTTTTCCAGATCCGGTAATTACCGCAGCCTGCGAAAAAGTAAAGAAGAGTTTCAGGGCCAACGCAGCAACCAACTGTGCTGAGCGGGAAGGGAATAACAAAAAGGTGACTTCTATTCCGTACGTTCACCGTGTTTCACACACGTTAAAGGGGATCGCAGCAAGATACGGTGTGAGTGTCGTTTTTTCGGCCAAAAACAAGCTGAGCCAGATTTGCCCCGCCATAGAAAGGCGTGTTAGTAAGCGGAAGAATCCGAGCAGTCATGGTTGCACTGTAAAGCATGGAACACCGTTCGTATCATGCACCATTGGAGCAGTATATAGGATACCGTTTACATGTGGGCGGGTGTATATTGGCCAAACGGGGCGCTGTTTGAACATCCGTTTAAGAGAGCACCAGAGTTCGTTGAAGGGGTGTGCATACTCCCATCTTGCAATGCATTGTCGAGATTGTAACTGTGAGCCACGATTGAGTGACACTGAAGTTTTGTTTAAACACAGGGACCAAGTGTCTAGAGAGATAGTAGAAGCGTACCAAATAAAAAGGGCGGGAACCTCTTGTGTCAGTCAACCGTCTTTGGCATTGCTGGACAGCGAGGTGGCGTTTTTGGATTTGGGATAGCAACACGTGCCATTACGCTGCTATAAAGTGTCTCGTAATACGCGGACCGGGGGGGGGGGGAGGGGGGTGAACTGCAAAAGATGAAGTGTCGTTTTTATGTATTTTCCTATTAAAAATATTTCAGTTGATAGTCAGCGCTCGTCCCGTGTCTTCCTTCTTCGTCCTCGTTTGTTTTTCGCGCTGTGTCCCAAGATGAATTCCCACCAACTCGCCCAACTATCCATTCTTCTAAGTGAAAAAAACAATTTTTTTTTGGCGTGTCAGAGGCTGATCACCAAAGACGAATCACGAAGCTAGAAGCGTAATAAGCCACGCCCTACGTTTCTGTCAGTGACTGTACGGGTGGAAATGGAGAGAGATAGAGGGAGACGAGGGTGCACGGGGGACGTCAGTCTCGAGCCCCGACTGGAATGATCGGTGGGAAGACGCAAAGCTAGCTGCATTGGTCTCTGTTCAATGTTTGAAAGCGTTCAAACGCGAACGATGTTCTGACGTCACCGCACTCTCTCGTCGCCTCCTCTCCCTGAGTTGCTACCCGTATAGTCGCTGGGAGCTTCAGACACGCGGGGCGCGACGAGTCCCGAGCGCGTCTTTTTATCGCTTAGCGGCCAATCGAATTGTAGTATGTGCCGATTAGGAACGCCAAAGAACGAATCATTGCTCGCAGTGATGGGTATCCTCTCATTGCAAGCAATGAAAGGTATTCGGTGAGTGGCGAATTCGAGAATCTACGAGGTTGAAAAATGTGACATGCGCGGAGAAAATGAGCAAGTTAAATGTCGTTCGCATTGTCCTCGCGAATGTTCGTATGATAGTACCCTGATCATTCGCAGTTATTCCCCCATTGCCGCAACGACTAACTCACTTTGCAAAAAAAAAAGAAGAAAAATGAAAGCCGTTTACAATTCCCTGTAACGCCGAATTAGAGCGCAGCTCTTGAGGAGGAGGAGGGAAGGTACGGAGAGGGGGCTATGCCCTCCTCCTCTCCTGCTCGCCTCACATTTAGGGGAACTTTGTCCGCTAAATTTAGCGGGGAATTTTTCTGCTAAATTTAGCGGGGAAATTATTTCGCTACATTTTGCGGGGAATCTTTTTTCCGCTAAATTTAGCGGGGAAATTAACCCATCATGCACCGCGCGGTTACGCCGACGGCAACGCCGACAGCGACGGCGATGGCGACGCCACGCTGCTTCAAGGCCTGTTCACACATGAGCGAGCGCGACAAGAGTAGCGCATCGCGCTAAGCGCGTGCTGACGGGGCGTTCACCAGCTTTGTACCTCACCGTCAAAACTGTTGCTCGGCAACATGCGCAGCTGACGGCCGTGAGAGCGCTACATAAGCGCTTCGCTGCATGTGAGAACCGACCTTAAAGGCCTGTTCACACATGAAGCGGAGCGCTACAAGCGCAGCGCGCATTCGCGCGCGCGCTGACAGACGTTACCAGCTTTGTGCCTCACGCATGTTGCTCGTGGCACGATAAGCATGACGGCACGTGAGGAGCGCATTAGCGCTTGCTGCATGTGAGAACCGACCTTTAAGGTCAGTTCTCACATGCAGCGAGCGCTTATGTAGCGCTCCTCACGCTGCCGTCAGCTACTTATCGTCTGCCACGAGCAACAGTTTTGACGGTGAGGCGCAAAGCTGGTGAACGCTCCGTCGGTACGCCTTAGCACGGATGCGCGCTACAGCCTGTAACGCTCCGCTTCATGTGTGAACAGGCCTTTAAGGTCGGTTCTCACATGCAGCGAAGCGCTTATGTAGCGCTCCTCACGTGCCGTCAGCTACTTATCGTCTGCCACGAGCAACAGTTTTGACGGTGAGGTACAAAGCTGGTGAACGCTCCCGTCAGCACGCGCTTAGCGCGAGGTTATATGCCAGTGGCGCTCCGCTTCATGTGTGAACAGGCCTTTAAGGTCGGTTCTCACATGCAGCGAAGCGCTAATGTAGCGCTCCTCACGTGCCGTCAGCTACTTATCGTCTGCCATGAGCAACAGTTTTGACGGTGCGATACAAAGCTGGTGAACGCTCCCGTCAGCACGCGCTTAGCGCGAGGTAAACGCTACGCTTGTAGCGCTCCGCTGCGCAGTGTGAACAGGCCTTTAGTCGGAAACGGGCGCCTAAGAGCTGCGCTCTAAAAATAAATAATAATAATAAATAAAATAATAATAATAATGAGCCCTAGCTTGACTTCTTTTCTCCTTTTGAGAGTGAGTCGCTGCGGTTTGATTCGTGGGTTGTCCTACAGAATGAAAACTATAACTCGTTATTCTCACGACGAATAGAATACAGAAAGAAAGAAAACAACAGAGATGCTCCACTTTACTGGAATTTTATTATGCAAGCGTGCCCCAGTAAAGTCTAAGAAATCTGGAGGTCCGGCTTTCCCGCAGAGCACTTTGGTGAGCTAATCGCTGAAATCTACGGAGGGCACTCGACGAATCGACGGGGCTAATATTATGTTTCGACCTCCCAAAAAACGGTCTGTGCTAATAATAATTTGGGTTGTGTGGATATTTAGACAGCGTGTATATAGTTGGTCAGCCATTTTCATAGATGCGACGAGTCACTCGCTGTAGATGAGCAATTTAGCCAGTGCAGTACAACTGCTAGCCATGTGGCCGATGCTTTAACGCTGCACACACGCAGTACGTGAGTGACACGACGCTGCACGCCGCCGCTCCGATGCTCATACCGAACGAAACGGGTAGGGGTGGGGATTGAACCCAGGATCCCTAGGGTTCTGCAAACGGTTTGTGCTGTGGCACTGGGCTCGGTGAAACGTATAATGTTTCGTCATTGGCGGGGCTTCTCCTGTAGATTGCAAAAAGTGCCCTGCGTGAGAGCCGAAACCTTATACTTCTTAGAATCTACGTAGTCATCATCCTTTTTATTGTAAAAATTATTTCCTAAAACGTTATCGGCAGTGCGCTGTTGTTTGATGGAGCGTATTTTTAATCGCACTCTCAACCCCTATTGGCGACGAGATGTTTCGGTGCTGCCTCCTTACGGTTCCCATTCCTGACGTCACAACAATGATTAATTGTAGCGAAAGTCAAATTCGATAGTGTGTAAAAAAAAAAACGCGGTAGAAGTTTAGTAGTCATCGCGCTCCTTAATCACAACCCCTCAGAGTTGGGGGTCTGTCTTTTCTCTTATGTCCGCCGATGAGAGCGCAAAAATAATCCTCGTCATGGTGAGCGCTAGGCCAATCCCGGAAAGCCGATCACAACCATCACAAACTCGGTGGCGCCATCTATGGGGTAACCTAAAGTCACTGTATCGTGAAAAAGTAGCGCCAAGCTCCCCCTATGGTCGCCATTTTGGTTCATGAAATGATCCATTTCTCATTGACCTCTCCATCCACGGTGCGCCAACCTGAATTCGCTGATGACGGGCAGCTTTACGGAGACGTTTCTTCTATACCGAGATTTTGCTATCCACACTCCGGCCAAACTTTCTTGTCTTCAGATACGCAACAAGAACAATAAAATTGTAAGAGATCCGTGGAGGCGGGCATCATTGATAAGCTGATTGCATGCAATGTCAAAGATGCTTATGTTGGCGAGGACCACCTTCAGTACGATGATGCTCCACGGGGATCTTGGTGCAACTGGTTTAGAACGACCCTTTCGAAGCTTCGAAGATTTTAATGAACCGAATTGGCGATTGCAAGTAACGGAGACCGATTAACCAATCGCCTTGTGAGGTTTTTGGACGTTTGTATGTATGGTATTTGTTTCTGTTCGGCTAGCAGGCAGGGAAGGCAATGGCGCCACTTTCCCAGGATCCAGTGGCATTAGGGTAACCCTACCACACTTCCACTTTGTGTATATTTCCTAATTTTTTTTTTATCCGCGGCATAAGCGACCATTTTTCGAAAATAGCGAGTAAATTTCATCTCGCAAATACTGCGAAACCGTCCGTCTAGTTCACAACCGGAGGGGTTTTAGGGCTATCGGCGCACTGCCGGAAACCACGTTTAAACTCACGCGAGAAAGAGCGAATACTCTTTCCTTAAATCTCCCGCACAAAAACAAGAAGAAAAAAAAATTGAACGCTTTCCGCTCCAAAGATATTCGAAAATTACCCTCAACCCAAGATCAACAACATTTACTGAAACGTTTAAACTTGTAAACCGTATGACCTAGAACAGCAAATCACTAGAGCAATAAAGTAAACAAAATAATACCAGCGCACTTCGACATTACGCACGAATGAGCTGGACACACCACTACCTGCGGATGTCCCTGCCGAGAGAGACTATCGGTCGATTGAACGGAATTCGATTATCACCCTCCTGCCGTCAGGAAACCAAACCTAAAAAGACAAAAAATAAGCCCTCCTCGGACTCAGAAAGTAGACAGAGGCCGAGAAAGGAAAGGGCGCCCGACGTTCCCTGAGTAAAGAAGGTTGGCTCGAGTATAAAGGCCGAGGAATTTGACGAGGCGAGAAAACGAAGATGACCAAATAGACTGACTATAAGAAAGCAAGGGGGAGTTGCTACAACATATCGAATCGAAGACGGATGTGAGCGAAACGGTATACAGGAAGCACTGTGTCTTTTAACTGCACTGTCCCGAAGTGTTCGCCAAACAGCACACACACGCGCACACACACAGACAAACACACACACACACGCGTACACATACGAGCACGGACGCGCAAACGCACAGACACACGCACGCGCGCTCACGCATGCGCGCACATTCGCACGCGTACGCACACATGTATGTACATGCACACAGACACACACGCACACAAACATAAAAGAGAAAGCCTACGTTCTTGTTTTTGTTTGGTGGGAGCTGTAACGCATTTTCTTTCTTCTTTTCTACATTCGCATTTTAATTGTCTGTTTTTTTGTTGTTGTTTTTTGCTTACACTTCCTGTTTACGGCGTGCTTCCCCATTTGGCATTGTCTTTGGCTGCTCTTACTACGTTTGTTGTTCTCGCTGTTCTTTTTTTTTTTTTTTTGTCGACGATTGATTTGAGTTGTATTCGAGGCTGGTTTATGTCTGCTGAAAATTGTCCTGATCTTAAAATACGAGGCTCACCGAGAAAGTAATTGTGTTAGCGAATCGCATCTCGGAGCGCGTGGAGCTAAAGGATCCTGGGTTCAATCCCCACCCCTGCCAGTTTCGATCTGGATGCGCACCGCACCGGCCTGGTGCACTACTGGGTGGTGCACGCTAAAGATTGTGTATTATTACTGCACTGGCTAAATTTAGCCAGTGCAGTGGTATTGCACTGGCTAAATTTATCATCTACAGAGTAAAGCAATGTTGCCGGAACTCCAAGGCAGACAGATCTTACGTTGTATAACCACGAACGTCAATTACGTTCTTGTATTTACATTTTTTTAACATTTTACTGCGTGATTTTTATCGCTTAACAATAAGAGGGACATACCATGATCAATGTTTTTAATTCCGCCGTATTTAATTGAAACAAGGAGAGAAGCAAATCCTGAAGTCTTATTCATCAAGTTTTAAATGTCTGTTTACTATAGTAATTACTGAAGTTACTCAAACGGTAGAATTTTCGTCATCCCCCCCCCTCCCCCGACCAAAAATAAAAAAAGAATATTTACAATAATCAGTTGTATTGCAGCCGAGAGGAACTGTCCCTGTATTACAATGTAAACAAGCTCCACTTCAAACTTTCTCTATCCCGCATTTCTTCACGAGCGGACACTAAAACAGAAACGTCACAAAGTAGGGCTGGAAAACATTCTGGCAGAGCGCCAGTATTTCGACATCGCCAGACAAAAAAAATAAATAAAATAGTTGAAGACATATTTTTATTACAGTTGCAACAGCGATAGCTACATCCATATAGCGGCGCATATAGCTTATTACGCTCCAAGTACCGTTGAATCCCGCTCGAAGTTCTTTTCACATTCATATTGGTTTTCGTTCGGACTTCCTCTCTTTTTTTTTAATTTTTTATGCTAGCTTTTAATTCCAGTTGAGTTGATTTCACGGTGCAGGCAAATAAGACGTAACAAAGATATACGAGAACAACAACCAAAACAGACAAAACAACCAAGCGAATTTCAAACCCAATGCGCCGCCGCCACTGCGCGTAGTCGTAAAGACCGGGTTGCGACGAATTTCTGCGTCGCCTGAATACGCGAGGAACGTGCGCTGCTGCAGTGTTTACGACGACGGAGAGAGCCCCCATCGGCGGGGACTGACTATGGAGAAGCGGTCATAAATCTCCGGGGGCCCCACGTTGTTCGCTACATTAGGTAGTAATTGCGCTTTCACGGGGAGCGGACAGCAAAGCAGGTCAGCTCGACTCTCTGACCCGAGTCAATGCTGCGTTTTTCTTGCGCTCGGTGGCCCGGATAGCCTGGGATACACAACGTGGCGATTGCTCTTTTTTTTTTTTTCTCATTCCGTTTTTTTTTTTTTTGTATGTGGTAATACTTAAATATTTGCAGAAGGACAAGCTTATGCTGCTTTACGAGGCAACACACTTCTACATTTGAAGCACTTGTAGACAGCTCTGGCGTTCTATAATACCGCGTTGTATATTTTTTGCACTAGAATTCCACATTACTGGGTTTTATTCACCACATGAAGATTGTATACATTACACAGTTGAAAAATCTAACCTCTTCTTCGAGTAGAGCCATCATCCCTGTCACTAACGTCTTTAAAAGTCAGTAATAATTTCTGCAGTGGTCTATTTTTGTGGCTTTTTTTTTTGTACTTTATATGTTACAGATTTACTGACCTTTTTGTGAAAGTATTTGCTGTTTTCCTCCGTAATATTTTTGGTCTTTGGGGGAACATTAAAAAAAATATGCAAATTAAATGGCCGGACAGATTTTTCTTTTCTAATGTGTGTATCTTGGCTGTTGATCTCGTAAACACAATGAAACGTACAAAAAAATCCTAATATCATTTTGCGTCTCTGCCGGCTTCAATTTGGTCAGGCGTTGCACGTTCGTTCCTTTCTGTAATCAGAGCTTCTAAAAAATCACAAAGGAAGGAAATCGAACCCGGTAGGAACACATTGAATAAGAACTAACTAGAGGCTTTTGAGTAAAAGCCAACGTTTGTCTGTAAAAACGCTTCTAAAAAAGCTCTAGAAGTCACGTCTCCTACATCGCGAGGCACATGAGATGGCCCAGGTTGTCTGTACATAGCGCAATGGATACATTTCTGCTAAGCCACAGCGAAGCGAAACGCCATATTTCGTGACCGACAGTCTGTCAAACAAAACATTCTAAAACTAATTTATAAATTTATTTTTATTAAATGCCGACCGCTTCCTATTACTTTTTATTTTTGTCACCCGATCGATTTGGAAGTCGATATTAGTATAGCTTGTCGTCGCGAATAAACGCCGCAATAGGTGCCTGCCTCTTCAGCGAGCATACATTTTCATTCGAGAGGCTTTCCCGCATGACGCACTGCCCAGAGACAAGCCGAGTTTACGGAGAACAATGATGAACCTGTGTGGAACATGGGTGGGCCCGTTCACTGCGACAATACCGTCCGGCAGGTTTGTACGTAAAACTCTTCCACCCGCTTGAGGCAGGCGAGTGGAGCCTAGGAGAGAGAGAAGCGCATGCATATGCTAGTTCATTGTTCTTGATGCGAGAGTCGATTGCTTCCTCTGGGCGATGCTCTGAAATATTTCGTAACGACCATTCGATGCGTGCGGAAAAAGAAATAAATGAACAGAAAGCAACGAGACGTTCCATCTTTTTTTCGTAGCTGGGACTGCATCCTGAGCGATTTATTTAAAGCCTCGAATACAAATATATAACAAAACAGAATCTCCAACATGGATGTAATTTAGAAGCCATTAGGGAAAAGAGCTCCTCGCTGTGCCATTTCATTCTTCCGCAGTTTTCATCTGTGTTATATTCTTCGACGAGAGCATTTCATCTTTCGTTGAAAATAACGATGGAATGTTCGTGGGGAAAACCTTCAGAAATACCTTGTGATGAACCTTAATGGATTTTGCGTTTAAGATCATGGCTAGCTTCTCCAAGTGAAGAAGCAAAAAGAAAAAAGTTGAACAAAACAAAAACAAAAACAATTTCTACTTACTTGCTTTTTCAACAGGGAACTCTATTATTATAGTGATTAAATATTTGGCCAAGATTTTCTTTTCTTTTGTTCTTATTTAACGACTAAATAATTAATCAGTAAGTATACAGAATATCTCAAATTATAATTTAGCGTCATACTGATTGAACGTGTGCTCAATCTCAGTGTCCAAATATCCGTTCGTACGTGGGTAAACCAAAATGACACGCGCTGTTCATTACGCAAGTTTTTATTAAAATAAACCGACGCACCATCTGTATTAATCACACATTCCGTTCGCTCCGGCACAAAATAATTCCTCTAGCGCAAAGTCCTGTCTTGTAAGAACTTTTTTTTCTCTCTCTTTAAATAATTCGAATTGTTTTGACAAATGACCCAGCATGTGATCAAAACAGGGGCAGCGTAAGTTTTGTTTGGCAGCGAATTCTAAATCAGTAATCTCTTTTTTCAAATGCGGGGGACACGATCCCCTTTGAAAATTCACGAGATTCCCGAAAGCTCGTCTCCGAAAAAATGCTGACTCGTCCTAACCTGGCGAACGACCGAGTGGCAAAGGAAAAAAAGTAATGAAGTATAAAAACGTTTTTTGAAAAGCAAAAAAGGAACGCCGTAACTTTACTTTTTTGTTCCTTAGATCCTCGTCGCTCGAAACGGATCTTGGCGAGCGGGACGAAACGGAAGACGAAACTGCAAATGAGCTTCCGAGGATATTGCGCCCACATTCGCGAAACGGCCGTAATGAACATTTATTGCTCTTCCCAGGGAAGAATACTTCGCGCTAGGAATGTTCGCACTCCGCTTATAAACCGAATACGCTTATTGAAACGTTGGTTGCAGTAGCGTCCCCTTTTTGCAGTCGCATTTCCAGTGTTAGAGAGAGTTAAATATTTGTTCGAATAGACAGATTTCACCAGTACAGTTTAGTCTACGCCTGACGCCACCGCGGGTACATTCAGACATAGCCTCCTATATACCAACAAAGTCTGGCAGATCGGCACGAGAAGCGGCTGCCGAAATGGAAAAGGTGGACGGCAGACAACGGATGAGAGGAGAGCCACGTGACTGGCGGCGCCCCGCTGCGGCAAGACGCCGAAACACACTTCTCCCGAGCGAACAAGTGCGTGTTTCGGGTCCCCGCTGCTGCAAAAAGCTGTGCGCTGACGTCCAGGTTCCCCGGAGAAACGGCTCTTTGATGCTCTGTGCTACCAGGTCTTCGTGCTCAAAATCTGCGACCGGGCATTCTATGGCTGCGTCGTCGAACTGCCAGGTATTTGAGTATAGAGGAGGCTATGATTAAGAAAACGTTAATCTTTCTGCGCGCGCGACAACCTCGCTGCGGTTCTGTGCGGGCAGAGCACGAGGCGACGCGATCTGTATCGTGGCATGCCACCAGCCTTCTGTGAGCTAAACTTATGGCATCATCACGCATGCGTGGAACGCTAAGTGAGATCGGTTTATGGATATCAGCGTCCTCAACTTTATAACTTGTGCGAATAGCATTCTTTGGATACTTCACGCACTTTTCGTCTATCTATGTATCTATCTGGCTATCTAACCTCTTACGCCGCGGGTCGATAAATAAATAAAAAAGACCGGCGCCGGGTGGGATTCGAACCGTTGACCCTTTGATCAGCAGGCAGACGCGCTAACCACAGAGCTATGAAGGCAGTCATTTCAGCACGCACTCTAAACGGTTGTTTATATCTTTACCATAGGACGCGCTTTACAGCGCTGTCACAGCTACCGGTGCGGCGCGTTCCATGCACGAGGGCTCATTCCGCTCTCGTGAGGCTGGAGCACGGCCGCTAGCATCCTGCCCCTCTCCCGAGCGCGGGAGAGGGTGAGCCAGCCCTCGTGCATGGAACGCGCGCGCACCGGTAGCTGTGACAGCGCTGTAGCGCGTCCTATGGTAAAGAT